>JAJEJO010003560.1:148469-324523 GCA_020662805.1 Glaucomys volans
GTGGTATTCCTGCTCTTTGAGTTCTGGGTAGCTGAGCTAAGAGAAATACTGCCTCACACTAATCTGCCATTTTGGAACCCCCCCTTGGACTCTTTTCTCTTGTCTAACCCATTTGCTAAGATGTCCAATCTGTGTTAACACCTTGCATGGTGGGAAATTCTCTACTTCTGGGTAGTGAATTTCATTTGTTGAGTTTCATGCCAGGTAGGGAAAAATAGCATGAAAAACAACTCTATCTCTGTACCATGGTTTTAACCATGGTGTATGTCTTACCTGTGTTTCTTATCACTGGCCTTCAAATATTTGATGATAGCTGTCATATTGTCATCTTACATTCTTTCATCCCATGCTCAAGTCATTCTCTCTCTACCAGCAGAATCTCATGTAATAGTCATTTCTGACAATTATCCTTTGAATACATAGCCTTCATCTGTGATGCTTGGATAAAGTATGATGCTCCAAATTAATGAAATCCATCAAGATGGACTGGCCAGTATGTGGCCACCTCCCCTGTTTTACAGACTATCCTCGTAGGTGAGTATTCAGGCTGGGCATAATGGAAAGAACTAAGGCTGTGGAATCATTCAGGTCTAAGATTGATTCAGTGCATCACTGTTTCCATCACTTCCTAACTGTGTGCCTTTGAGAAAAATACTTGTTATACCCAACGAAAATGAGATCATCCAAGTTATTCACGTAAAGTCAAAAGAAGCCTTTATTATAGCTGACAGCAATGACCACCCATACACCTAAAAGCAGTGTGTAGGGGAATCGAGTGCCAGTTCCTTTGTTGCCAGTATTTATAGGGAGGGGGAGAAACTATGGTGAGCAGTCCCTACTTCCTGTATTAGGGAGGGGAAAGGATTAGGGTGGGGCTGTCTCTCCGTCCTGCAGGGAGGGAAAGAATTTGGGAAGGGGTCATCTCTCCCTCCTGATGGTATTTGAGAATCCTATGTCCTAGGTATTGTAACATACTCATCTCTGATATTTTTTCCATCAGAAGAGTAGGTACAGCAATATCCATCTTAGCAGAGAGGTAGCATACATAAGGTGAGCATTTGGAGCAGTGATCATACTCCAGGAAAGATGTTGTTTTAGTTCTATAATTTTTAGTTATCCATGTTGTGCATTTCTCTAGGTAAAAGAAATACATGTAGAAGTCAAGAATGTACCTACCCCTGTCAGGATGATGTTGCTAAGAGAGTTTGTTGTGAAGATGAAATATATGAACAGTTCTTCATCTAAGTCAAAAACAAGGTCAAATCAGTCTAATGTCTACATAATTTTGGTGAATATTATCACCCTGAATGTGGCAGACCTCAGTTCATACACAAAGGACTTAAAATCAGCATACTACAGTGACACAGCTACATCAATGTTTATAGCAGCTTCATTCACAATAGCCAAGCTATGGAACAAACCTAAATGTCCTTAACAGATGAATGGATAAGGAAAATGTGATGTATTTACACAATGGAATGTTACTCAGCCATAAAGAAGAATGAAATTATGGCATTTGCTGGTAAATGAATGGAACTGGAGAATATCATGCTAAGTGAAATAAGCCAGTCCCCAAAAGCCAAAGGCCAAATGTTCTCTGATATGTGGATTCTAACCCACAACAAGGGAGGGTGGGGAGAGAAGAATAGAAGTCCATTGAATTAAACAAAGGGGAATGAAGGGAAGGGAGGGTGAGGGGAATAGGAAGGACAGAAGAATTAATTGGACATAACTTTCCTATTCTTGTATTTGAATACATGACCAGAGTAACTCTGAATCAAGTATAACCACAAGATTAGAATCCTAATTAGAATAAGTTATACTTAATATGTATATAATATGCCAAAATACATTCTACTCTCATGTATGTCTAAAAAGAACAAATAAAAAGAAAAAGAATCAATCTTGCTTTAATTGGAAGACTGAATATACTACCATTTTTGTATTCAGCATCCATTTGATGCTAAAACTGTTTACCACTTGAACTGTTAGGGATATTTTATTTTATTGTCCCAAAATTAAATTTTAATGCATTTGTGCTCTTTACAGTCTGTTCTTCTTTTAAAATGATGCCTTTTTGTTCATTTTTATTCATTTTTAAGAAAAAGGATGGGTTTGTTTCACTTAAAAGTTACATATCATTCTCATATATTGTCTAGTAAACCAAGTAAAACAACCTATTCAATTTTTTATATTTATGGCAAAAAATATAGCAACAGTATTGAGAGGCAGAAATGTATTTTTAAAATGTGCAGAATGTGACAATGCATAATAATTCCCTTCAACTTGCAACATTTTCCTGGCGATAACAGGATAGACCTGCATGACGAAACTTAAAGCAGTTTAAAGTGGTATCTGTGGCTTTCAAGGTAGTTCCTGTTGGTTGTTTACTTATCCTGCTTTACCAGGGAAATTCCACATAGTGACATCTGAATTAAATGGGAAAATTTAAACACCCATTAAATTTGCTTTTCAAAGGCAAAAACAACACCATAAAAATGTTGTGTCAGCACATTCCGTGCTGATTTAATGATGATATAGATGAACTCTTCTGAACATGTTGTATTTGATATTTTGGTAAATTCTCCAAAAATATCATGGAATTTAATTTGTAAGGAGATGTGAATTTCAAATACTTTCAATGCTGATATTTCTGATTCTAACTGCTCAATGTCTCCACCTCTGGTTTTGGCAGTTCTTACCTTGCAAGTTGCTTACTCTTACATTACTTCCTTGTTTTGATTTGGCAAGCTGTTGAGACCCCTGACCTAAAAACAGAAGTGGACTCAGAGTTGTAGCATCATGTCCATGCCCTCATTTTACAATGGTATTGTGGATTTCTTTCTTCTCCAATTTCAACATTTATCATGTTCTGGCCACTTTTGGCTTTTGCATATCTGTGGAGAAATGCTGAACTCCAGATTAGGAAATGAACACCTCCTTGGATGATTGACACATAACCAGTCTTGGTTTCACCATTTGTAAAACGAGAGATTGGCCCCATGCTCTTTCCCCACCATACTGATTTGGAATGAATAATGGCAATAGGGAAATCTTGATAGAACTATAAACTCTCACTTTAGATGGTTCTCTTAGACAACAAACTATTAGAATTCCGATGCTCTCAGATTTTCCTGGCCTAATGAATGCTAGATTTTCTAAATGCTCTTAAATCTCTTAATTTTACTTGATCTACTCAAAGATCCTACATCTAAATTTACTATATCTTAAATATGTTTTTAATATGGCAAAGGCCAGAGGTCATGTTGGGTCATTCTGCTGCTGTATCTGATAGCCCAATATTTTACAAAGTGTGTTCTCTAGGTCACATGCCTGCCTTGATAGCATAATTCATCAGGAATGCTAGTTCAAGTAAGGTTGGGGTACACAGTACTCCCTCTTAACTGGGGAGACTCTTGGGGCTGCTAAAAGGAGAGAATAAAAAGCAGGAAGCTGTTCATTAACTCTGCATATAGATCTAATGTTGGTAATTATAAACAATATCCAAAACCATAAACATCATTTTCCTCAAACATTAGACTTTCAACCCATGTTTCTAAAGTTAGTTCTACACTCTTGAAGAGACTACATTCTTTCCTTCTGAGTATCTAAAGCTTGTTCAGTATTAAGACCTAAAATAGATTCAATGGTGTGACTTGCCAATTGTTTTACTTTCATGACATTGAGATCTAAAATTTTATTTTTAAATCTCTGGTTGTGTTAGTACTGGGCAATTGGTAAAATTCTCCCAAATATCCACTTTCTCTAGATTCTTTCCAAGGTAGGTCCAAGAAAAGGGGTAATTTCAACATTTCCTCTAATAGTTTTTATTTAAACATTTATGTGTGTGTTTGGGGGAGTGGAGTCAAACAAAATAAATGAGATAAAATCAACCTAAAGTGTAACTATTAAGTTGATGGAGGAGAAATGCAGAACAGGGTTGATTTTTAAAACATCATGGTACCAGGTGGTTTAGACTGAACTTCAGAGCATCTCTTGTTTTCATTTACAAACCAGAAGAGGAAAAGTGGGCATTAGATGACCTGGCTTGGCTGGTGGTATATTTCATGTGGTGGGACCCTCTAAATGTTATGTAGAATACATTTCATGTACATAGAGTCCTGTTGAGAAGGGGCAGAAATCTGCTCTGTGTTTATAGCACCAAGTGACAATATTCATGGGCTGCCTAGTATATTTTAGGGGTGTTTGGCACAACTCATGTTTTTATTAGTTTTTGGAAGAAACTGGCTTTCATTTTGTTATCTTTCCAATGCCAAGTTTGAATTGAAAATGAACATTACATCAGCTTGTTTCTTGGTCCTTGGGAAAAAATCCAGCCTGTATGGACAAATTCACCCTGGGAGCCAAGGGAAGAGGCAGATGATGTCTGCTAAAAAGTGTGGTATCAAGTTTTACAGATCGTATTTGAAATACAGTGTTGTCTCCATCCCATTCCCAGGTGCACACCACACACGCACACACCCATTTTTAAAATTTAAGTTTAAATCTACTGAGTATACACACACAAAAAGATTTGTGTAGATATATTCTTTTATCAAATGTTTGGCAAGATTTAATTATTTTGGGACAATTAGTTACTATTACTCTGATTGAGGAAATCTTAGGAGGAAACACTGAAACAGTGTCTAAAAAGTGAATTTGCGTGAATCCTTTTTTATGCTTATTTCTGTGATTGCACATTAATTATATATTATATATTTGTTTTAATAAAATATGAAGAAAAAAATAAAAAATAAATAAAATATGAAGAAATGGAGGCTTAATTGCCCCACAATTATCATCATTTTGTTTTTTCACAAAAGATAAAAGGAAAAAATGCTAAAAACAAAACAATAAATTAAAGAGCTCTGAGTGGAGTGTATTATTTTGATGTCCTAATTCTTGGGTGTGGTGATACTTGCTGACTTCTTTCTAAGGTTTCCATCCAGAACCTTGTCTATATTTTTATGATATTCAGTTTATGGGATTTTCCTTCTAGGATATGAGGAATTCATTGTGAATTTAGAGGAAATTTTTCACAAATCATGAGCACAGAAACTGGCAATCAAAACTTTAGTTTCTCCTTCTATATTTGATATGCCCACACTCCCTTGATTATTGTAGTGGGCAGGGACATAGGCAATAGAACATTATTTTTGTGGGATTTTCCTTGTGATCAGCTTTGTAGCAGTATGTATTGGGGGAAAACAGAGTGTATGCACTTGTCCAAGATTCATTATTTATTTGTGAATGTCATAAAATGCCAAATATTTGCACGAGATTTGAAAGATGCTGAGATGAAGTGGAGGGTTGGCTACCTTCTGTCCTAGAGATAATATCACTGAACTCAGACTGAGATACATCACAAGTTTACTTGGTTTGCTTTCCCTGTCTTGATGTATGTGTATAAACTTCAGGACTCTTGAGATTGTCCAAGGAGTTAGTTGTAAGTTTATGTGTTTCTTTCAGTTTTGAAAGCAATTCCAGGACAGATGACTATACATGCATTTATTTATTCACTTAATGATTATTTATTTAGCATCTCTGTGGACCAGGTCTGTGCTAGACAATGGTGCATCATCTTCCCTGTCTTCAAAAATGACATGGTTTTGAGTAGAATATAGACCACTCTACACACAACTATACCAGTTTGCTAAGGAGTAATATTAGTACAGGGCAATAGGGTGTAGGGTGTGTAACTGGGGGCACCTGAACTGTTTGGGGATATTGAGGAAAGCCATTCATAAGAAATGAGCACTAAATTAAGACAATGAGTAGTAATTGACAAGCCATTGAGGTGAAATAGAAAGAGGGAAAAAAAGGGCACATTCCAGGCAGAGGAGTTAATGTGTAAAAATCTTAGAGAAGACAGTTAAGATTAAAATTCAGCTGTTCTGTCTTGGTTAAGTCCCAGTAACAAGCTTTCCTTTGCAGTTTTCCTTCCTTTTTTTGCATATCTCACATGTTGTTTTATTTTTTCCATATTTTTATTGGTGCATTATAGTTGTACATAATGGGATTGTTGTTACATATTCTTACACGCATGCAATATCATAGTATAATTTGGCCAATACCATTTTACAGTTTTCTTTCTAACTTGGTCAGAATGAACTTGTATTGCAAGCTCATTCTCACTATATGCTGTTGCCTTTGGTTGTCATAAATAGTCACCAGGTTTTTCCCTGAAGGTAAATGGGTTTCATTAGGAACAGATGTAGTTCTAAATCTGTGGAGTCTGTAAAACATTCAGGGGATTATTTGGATTAAAGAACTCTAAGTATTAAAGGGAAAAATATTATCATTACTTTAATAATACTTTCCCAAATTGCAGACGAATAACTGACTCCAACAATCACATCATTGTAATTGTTCACACATTTCAGGCAGGCATTTAACAACCCCACAAAGACACTTCAACAGCTCAGCTCCTCTGATTTGATTGCTAGAGAGAATGAAAGGTTTTGTTTTAATGCCAAAAATTGAATCACTTGAACAAAAGTTAGACAAGAACACTGAACTTGAACAAAAGTTCAATGATTTTTATAAACTATGCTATTATTGAATCTTATCAAATTTAAGACTTTATCAGTATTATGGGCATGGTTATTTTATGTAACATAAAATGCATAAAAAAACCCACTACCATGTAAATTATGCTATGGTATAAGTTGTAAGATACCCTCCAATTTCAAAGAAATTAAATTGTGATATAATGTGGATATGGTCTAATAGTGTCCTCCTCAAGGTTCTTGTGTTCAAGTCTTGGTCCCCAGAATTGTGCTATTGGGTAGCGGTAGAGTCACCATTCATTAAGAGAAAGGGCTTATGGGAGGTCCTTATGTCATTGCAGGAATGAGATAGTTTTCACATGACCCTTTGAGTTCTTGTGAGAAGGTTGATATAAATGGAGCCTGGCCTTGCCAGCCCTTTCTCTTCTATCCTGGTTTGAAATGTAATTCTCACTTGCTCCTGAGTGTGCTCAGGCCATTGCTCTCTGCACCATGAGGTGGTGCAGCTACAGAGCACCCCTTGCCATAAAGCCTGTGCTAGGCTGTTTGGACTTCAAACCTCTCAAACTGAGCTAAACAAAACCTGCATCAACTATTTCATTGTAGTTACATATAGTGAACTATATGCCTTGTATATCCTAGGATACATGAATTATGGTTAACAATAATGAAAAATGTATCTATGGTGAGTCTGATTATTAATTTTTCTATATGATAAGCAAATTGAAAAATAAAAAATTGTCAGACATTGGAATGCCTTGTATTTTAGATTGTAAGTGTTGGAAGGAGCTTGGTAGAAAACAGAAAATTAGATCTTAAAATGAATATTCCAGTCTCTTGAATACATAAATGACCATTGCTTAAGGAAGAGTCACTACACACTAAATCTGTGAAGAACAGTGTGGGTGGGCAGAGAAACATGATACAGGTATTGTCTGCTTTCTTTTCACTCCAAATAGGATCATGCCCTGCCATTAAATTAAATTCTCCTTGATTGTCGGCATGTTCTGAAACACTTTTGTGCTTCATACTGTAATGTGTTAGCATAAGGCTATAAGGAAAAAGATTAAATTTTTGCCTGTAAGATTAGTAAAAAGTTAAGATGATAGATGATATTTGACATTAGCATATGGGTAGGAGTAGATGCTGGCATAGCTTTTATAAAAGGCAACTTAATATATATTACTTGAATCAATAACTTCACATTAATGAGAAAATTCACTTTTAGAAATCAATCTGCAGATAAACTCACATATATTCACATGGACATATGTATGATGATAGTTTTTGGAGCAAATGTTTATGAAAGCTAAAATCTAGAGGTTTTATGATATATTTTTTATTTAAATAAATGCTTACTAAATATATGTAACAAAAAAGAGTAAAAGTAATAAGTATGCAGATTGACAAATATCATTAAATAAATATCTGCTTAGTTATTTCCTAGATCAAGAAATAGAATAGTTAGGAACTTCAAAAGACCCTGATGTATCCAGTCCCCAGCACTGTATCAAATCCTTTCCAGAAGTAACCACTATCCTGATAGAACCAATATAGTTCAGTTTTGTCAGCTTTGGAACATAAATCATATTGCATCATTCTTTTGTGTTTTATTTATCATTGTGTTTGTAGGATTAATTCATGGTGGTGCATGTAGCAGGAACTTATTGATTTTCATTGCCATGTTGTGTTGCATAAAATCAGCATTGGAATATTGCAACATATTATTGGAATATTTCAATAATACATTGGAATTTATTTATGCAACTTATTATTGAAATAGTCACATTGTGTGGTGACCAAGAGAGTACATCCTCAGATCTCTACAGTAGACAAAATGACCCAGGGCCTCAGTTTCTGTGCACTGAAATTGTATTTCTCCCAGGGGTATCTTTCTTTGGGATACTCCCAGTTGATGGCTAAATGTGGCAGAGATATGAAGGCAGACCTATTCCATAAAGATGAGGGACTCCTCTGATGTTCAACTTTGGCTCAGGAATTCACCAACATCCTTGCTAAACATTTCTTAGTCTGCTTAGGACACTTCAACCCAAACTTTCCTCCTTTCTATCCTTCACTCAGGGTCACAACGGAAGAGTGATCTGATGCTGCTAGAGAGAGGCACCAGCATCACTAAGGATGTTGGTGGTGGCTTATTCTGGAGGGCAGGGATGACAGTAGAAGATTCAGTTACACAGTTGGACTTGTTAATACCCATGGGGATGCTGTAGCCTCCAAGTAAGAGAGACCAAGTGTCGGTTCTTAACCACTAAAATCTAGGAGGCTGTGATTACTATAACAACCAACAATGCCAGAGGAGCCGCCAACAGGACTTGACCCTCAGGGTTCGCTGAGATGGTTAACAAAGCATGGAACCTCTAGGGACACAGGGTGTTTAAAAGGGGAAAAAAGACAAAAACAAGAGGAAAGCAGGAAGCTGAGAGTTGTCACTCCAATAAAAAGTAGACTCCTTGCTTAGTTTCAAGACCCACACCAATTTTCAAATCTGGAATGCATTGACTGAAGGAGGAAAAGGACTCTGGAATATCACAATAAGTATATGCTTACAGTTCCCTCATTCTTTCCCCAAAATGGCCCACAGCTTATGTACTCAAGTGATTACACATTGAAAAAATGGAATCAATCAGATATTTCAAAGATTACTAGACACAATGGCTCAGTTGACATTGATACCCAGTGACCCAAATCATAAGCATGACCCTTCCTTTTTTAAAATTAATTTTTGACTGATAAATAAAAACATAGAAATTATAATTTTAATGGTGTGTGATATTTTGATAATTGTGACTCATCTGTTAGTGTGAAGACAGAGCCTACAAGTGGAGTCCTGGGTAATTTGTAGCATTGAGACAGTGGCCCTGACCAGTGGTCATTTCCCATAATTGAACACGTAATTAGAAGTAGAAGATTAACCCCATTTTAAGCCATGACCTTTGGATTATGAGTTCTCATAGTAAAAATGTCTGTAATAGCTTTCCCATTCTTGGTAAGATATTAGCAAAAAATAATTTCGCATCCTATGGAAAATGGCATAAATTTGAGAGAACATGACAGGTAGCGGTCCCTATCGTATATCTATGCAACTCACAATCTGGTCACTGTGAAAACTGGGTGGATCTGGAAGATAACTGTAGACAACTATACACTTAACCAAGTGAAAGCTCTGATTGTTTTTGCTGTACTAGGTGTGGTATTATTATTAGAGCAAATTAATAAAGCCTCAGGCACATATTGCTCATCCATTGTTTGGCAAATGCATTCTTTTCCATTCCAGTTAGAACAGAGAATCAGAAACAGTTTATATTCAAATGAAAAATTTTCATTCACAATTGTGCCCAAGGATTACGCTAACTCTTCTGCCTTCTTCCATAATGCAGCACAAAGAGATATGGATTGCCTGAATATCATGCAGAACTTAACACTGAAAGGCCCTATTAACATCTTGGTAATTGGGTAGGAAAAGAAAGAGACACTCCATACACTGAAGACCTTGGGAAGACATGCATTCTGGGGTGGTGGTGTTGTTTGGATATGAGGTGTCCCCCAAAAGCTCCTGTGTTAATGAAGGGATATTCATAAGTGAAATGATTAGACAATAAGAGCTAACCTAATCAGTCCATAACTGGGTAGTAACTGTAGGCAGGTGAGACATGACTGGAAGAGGTGGTCATTAGAAAGGATGCCCTGAAAGGATTCATCTTCTCGGTGGCTCCTTTCCTTGGTTTCTCTGTTTTCTGGCCACATGAACGGAGCAATTCTCCTCCTTCACATCCTTCCACCATGATGCTGTGCCTCATGTTGGGCCCAGAACAATGGAGTCTCCCAACCATGGACCATGAGCCAAAATAAACTTTTCCTCCTCTAAGTTGTTTTTTTCAGATGTTTTGGTCATGATGAGAAGCTGACTAATATAGGAGGTGAACATAAATCCCATTAAGTTTCAGGAAGCCGCTACTTTATTGATGTTTTTAGGGGTCCAGTGGACAGTGACATGCTAGCATGTATCTTCCCAAATAAAAGTCAAATGGCTGTATCTAGTATTCCCTGCCACACAGAAAGGAAAAATTCCTGATAGGGCTTTATCTTTGATCTGGAGACAAAACATTCCGCACTTAGTTACATTGCTCCAGCCCATGTACTAAGTGAGTGGAACGCAGGAAGGGGTGCCCCAGTTCACAGTGCCACATCCCGTCATTTGGGCATATGGCCTGATATACCCTTTGACATTAGAGAAATCAGTGATGGGAAAAAGTGTAGTATGCAGCTTGTGGAAAGCTCCAGAATAAGAACCACAATGTAGACCCTGGGACTCTGGAACAAGCAAGCCATGCCATCTATATGCAAGAAGTATATGGTCTTTGAGATACAGATCTTGAAAAGTCAGTGTGCTTTGTTAGACAAGGAATGCTTACCGATAAAACACCATGTGACCATGTATCTGGAATTGCCCATGATCTGTATTCTGTTGGATCTTCAAGTCAGTCTTGAGCTGAGATGGAGCAGGACCAGGACATGAACACATAGTCCAATCCCCATGTCACCAGGTCCTAGTGGGACCTGTGTCACTCCCCCTGCCTATATCTTTGAAAATATGGCAGAGAGAAAGAGGGTCACAAGAGACCAGCTGAAAGAGGAGGGAAAAGCCTAAGCTTGATTTACAGATTGATTTCATACTTGGATGCTAGATGAGATGGATGGTGGCTGCTTCACTGCCCCATTCAGGGATGAGGCTGAGTGGATCTGTCCTAATGGGCAGAACTCTGAGCAGTACAACTATTTATTTACCTTGTGTGGATGGATAAGTAACCAGAGGTGACACTATGTATAGGCTCCTTCCCAGTGACAGCGGCCTGAATATCTGTTCAAGCACCTAAGAAGAAAAGATATGGAAGATTAAAGAAAGGAGATCTGAAATATAGGCATGTGAAACTTATGTTCACTCTTTAACTCCCACTGAAACATACCCACCATAAAAGAGACATTGAAGAATCAAGTATGCAAAATGACACAGCTTTTTGACATCATCCAGTCTCTGTCATTGACTTCCCTAGAAATGGGATCGTAGTTACATATGATAGAGGTAGAGGTCAAATGTGAATCAAACAATATGGACTCCCACTTACAAAGTCTGAACTAGTTGACTCTAAATGTCATCAACAGTGACCAACACAAGCCCAAGAGATGGCCTAGTCCCTTAAGAAGATCAACCAGGCATTAAGCCTGAGTCAAAAACAATGGGCCCCTTCCATTATGTAAGGACAAAGCTTGTCACCATAGGGACAGATACTTCTAGCAATGCCTTTCCTACATATAGAGCATCAGCTAGAATTGCTATCTGAGAACTCATGGAATATCTGATACATGGACATGGAGCTCTGTTGAGGAGCCCTACCTGTACTGGAGGAGGTGTGGAGTAGACTCACAACTATGGAATCCACTCGTTTGGATAGGTACTGCATTACCAGCATTACAGAATGCCCCAATGACCATTCAGAGGTGCAGCTGAAATGCCAGCTGGAGGAAATACTCTGAGAAGGTGGGTACCATCCTACAAGCAAATGTGTTTATTAAGTCAGAGATTTCCACATGATGCAAGAAATCTTCTGCAGCTAGAGGTAGGTGAATGATGGGATTGGAGAGGTGGATAGGGCTGATCTGTAGGCTTGGAAGGGAGTCTGGATTTTGTTCTCAATATGTTGGGAAGCCCTTAAGGAATTAGGTGCACAAGAAGTTGTGATCTTGATTTAGAATTTACAAAAGGGACTCTGGTTGCTGCTGTGAATAGGCCCTAGCAGGAGAGAAGCTGGGAGACGTGAGAACTGGCTCAGAGAAAATGGCTGGTGGTTTTCACCTTGGTGTTGGAGGTTTCTATGAAGGAGAAAGAAAGTTCCTCTTAGGTTTAAACGTGACCTTTGCAAACAAGTATAAAGTTATTAACCTCTAGGATCATCTTAATGATACCTCTCAGTTCTACTATGGTATCAACTTGCTACACATTTGATCTATCTGGGTACAATTTTGAGACTATAGGCATATGGACATTTTCTAGCATTTCCATATTTCTCAAATGAATTTGAAATTCCACCAAGAAAATGCAGAGGGCACATTGTGAGGAGGCTGCAATATTTATGAAAAGATAACAGTTTGGAGATATCCAAGATCAGATTTGGCTCAGGAAAAATGCAAGGAGGATTTCAAAACAAAGTCCTGTAGGTCACCTCCTCCTCTTCCCTCCCAACCACGGGTCAAGAAAGCTTATGAAACGGAGTATGATTTTGGAACATCTCAAGTTGCAAAAGAGATAAAGGAAATCCTTACTGGCACAGTGACACCAGAGCTACAGCAGCAGCTCTGAGGCCACTGTGGGGAGCCCCCATTGCTGTACACCAGAAGCAGGAAGCTGGACAGGAGCCCCTGCTGACCCAAGAGAGACCTTTGGAGGATCCAGATGACTGGCTTACTGTGGTTTCAGAGGAGATCCAACAGAGAGCAAAAGTTTAGAACGTAGCAGAAAACCACATCTATTTTCTCAACTTATTTTAATTTCTTCTTTCCAATGTGTTCAGATCTCAAATCAATTACTTTGGGGCAAAGAGAAAAAAAATATTGTGCTAAATATATTTGTCAACTGCTCTGACAACAACGATGACCACGAGGTTATCTGTATCTTTATTCAAATCGCATTTTTCTTCTTACTGTGTAAAGTCAGATCATTTAGTTAGCCTCTGTCTCTGTGGGTTCAACAATGAATGATCTTATGATTGTGCTCAAAATACTAACAAATACAGGTGGTTGTTAGAATAAAACCTGTTTGTTAAAAAGGTGTAGCCAGTTCTTGGCCACAGGTGTAAAAGACACTTGATAAATTTTGTGTTCTTCCTTTTCCCCTATTGGTCCTTTCAGTGGCCATTAAGAATGATTCTCATTGCTGGGAATGGCCACAGACAATGCATAGATACTAATTTGAGGGCCTGTACCTCAAAGCTTTGGACCTCTTACTTGCAAGATTTATTAATTAACAGGGTTGTGAAAACATAAAAAAGGGATTTTCGAAAGCATCCAATCCCCAAAACTCATTTCAAATGACTGCACATGAGACTTTCTAGCAAGTGCAAGCAATTTGGTCCAAGTCCTGCAGATGCCAAAGCAAATGTGCTCCCTCGGCTCCCACGTGTCATACACACTCTCTGTTGTCTGTTGGCATTACAATGTCTTATGTCCGGCCTGAGCTCATGTGTCCTTGTTCAACTGTAGCATGGGGCTGCTTCAAATCTAATGGTGAAGTTTCACAAAAAGAATATGTTTTGTTTCATGAAGTTCATGATGAAGTATGGCCTATTTATTGTGACAACCTTCAACCTAAGTTTGACTGATATTGCTCCCAAATTTTGATTGTTGTTATTGGTAGGTTAGCACAACCCTTGTGTTTAGAATGAAGTTTGTAACTTCCCTCTTAGGACAACCAAGACATTTGATGTGATATGTACTTGCTTTGCCTCTTAGACACCAGAGTTTACTTTCTGATTAAAAAAATAATGAGCAATACGAAAATTCTGGCATAAAAATTTAAGGATATCTTTGTATAATTTTAAATAATTGAAGTTATTTTCTATGTTTGTATACTGTGATGGAACTTATAAATATTGGTGGGAGGATAGGAAGCTCCATGCTTACATCTAAATTCATGAGCTCACTGCTGATGAACATTTCTTGATCTGTGAAATGTCCCCAGTTTTAGAAACAAAGTCTCTGATTCCCTTGATTCCCAAAATACTCTTTTGATTTCTTTCTTTTTCCATTGTATACTTGTACTTATTTAAAACACACCTACTAGTACACACTCTTCTAACTCACTGAATAAATTTTTCTGTTTCTGAAAATACCTATGACTTTCCCAATGGTGGTACATAATTTAAAAAAGAACTACTATAATATGATATTTTACCTGATCATTTTGAAAGAGCCATAAAAATCCACCTATGACATTGCTAAAAATGCTTTCTTGGTAGTTAATATGGGGTAGGAAAAAAATCTTGCAAAGTCTTATAGCAATTTGCCAAGAATATGAGAAGTCTACAAATGTCCTCAATGTGAGGAAGCTTCAGTTCTGAGTAGTGCTTTCCTTTCTCAAGAAAGCTCTGGGAATCTTGGAATTTGCACTTGAGTCTTAAGAATCAGACTGGGAAAAATTTTTATCAAGAAGATATGACCCAAGAGTCCCATAACTGACATTATTCTGAGTGTGTCTATATGACATCAGAGTATCTGGATAGATAAAAAGAATTCCACCAGATTTGTGGGTGTTTTGGTTTGGAAATCACCTTGAACTCTGTTCATCCAAAATCCCTCTCTCATCCAGGGGTCCTCCATTTTCTACATCTGCAGGCTCAAGCCTGACCACTCTCAAAGGCTGCACAGGGCCTCTGGGACTATTTCCTAGTCATTTTCTCATAAAGGCACTGCTACTTCCTTTGATGTGTTACTCATGTCTCATAGCAATAGTCTGACCTCTTGCAGCCCACCCTTTCTGGTCAAATGTCCTCATTACTCAGAATCCAAATTCTTTTTTTTTTTATTATTTAATTATTTAATTAATTTTGATTCATTGAGCACAAATGGAGTACAGCTATTGTTTCTCTGGTTGTACACAAAGTAGAGTCACACCATCTGTGCATTCATACATGTACACAGGGCAATGATGTCTGTCACACATTCTGTTATTATTCTTGCCCCCCACCCTGACCCCACCCCTCGCTTCCCTTTATGTTATCTATCCTTCCTCCATTCTTACCACCCTTCCACCCCGCATTATGCATCATCATTCACTTATCAGAGAGACCAATCGGCCTTTGGATTTTGGGGATTGGCTAATCTCACTTAGCATAACAGTCTCCAACATCATCCATTTACCTACAAATGCCATAATTTTATTCTTCTTTATGGCTGAGTAATATTCCATTGTGTATATATACCACATTTTCTTTATCCATTCATCTACTGAAGGGCATCTAGGTTGGTTCCACAATCTAGCTATTGTGAATTGAGCAGCTATGAACATTGATGTGGCTGCATCAATGTAGTAATCTGATTTTAAGTCCTTTGGGTATAGGCTAAGGAATGGGATAGCTGGATCAAATGGTGGATCCATTCCAAGTTTTCTAAGGAATCTCCACACTGCTTTCCAGAGTGGCTGCACCAACTTTCAATCCCACCAGCAATGTATGAGTATACCCTTTTCCCCACATCCTTGCCAACACCTGTTGTTGCCTGTTTTCTTAATAAAAGACATTCTAATTGGGGTAAGATGAAATCTTAAGGTGAGAACCCAAATTCTTAACAAAGAATCTGATCCTTTTTTTCTCCTGGGCTAGGGGCATGAACCCCCACCTAAGGCTCAGATTTTGAACTCACATTCTCTAAACTAGTTCATAGTCTTTTGGTCACTGCCCAAAGCAATGAAATTCCCAGGTTTTTGTTTTTGTTTGCGTGTTCTTAAATCCATGGTTTTTCTACTTGTGCTTTTGACCCCTCCTGTTCAATTGCCTTCAATTATTTTTACCAGTCCTAGTGAGAAAGCTTTGCCTACACAGTGCCAACCAGCAGAGTATATGAAAATACTTTGTTGGGTACAGTGAATGAATGAGTGATTATCTATCTATCTGTCTGTCTATCTTCTATCTATCATCTATCTTTATATCTTGCAGTTTTTGTCGGCTATATTTCCATTTCTCTTCTTCTCACCAACACCTCTCCAGCAAGAACAGTGCTGCTCATCATTCCCAGTGTGCATGGTAACTTCACTGTCCCTGAATCTTAGTTTACAAATCCTCCAATGCCTTTTCTCAATCTTCTCTCCAGAGTTTTTATTCCTATTATTCTTTCAAGAAGAAGCATAATCTCTCCTTTCTACGTAAGCACCCCTGAAAGTCAAATTCCTTCACGATCTGTTTCCCCAGTGCCTAGTGGTACTTATTCTCTGAATTACTTAATTCTTTTCAGATGTGCCACCCCGCACAGCTAAGCTTCATATCAGAAGCCATACTCATAGTGACAACCTGTCCTCAGTCTTTTAGCACTCATATTATTTTATTGTTTTTTCAGACTAGAGTTGGTGCTCAGTAAGCTTTATGATTTTAAATCTTGTTGTTTAGAATGCTCTGTAGTGCTGGCTTTCTATTTGTAAATTCTTTTAGCTTTTGTTTATCATGGAAGGATTTTATTTCATCATCAAATCTGAAGGTAAGTTTTTCTGGGTATAAGATTCTTGGTTGGCATCCATTTTCCTTCAGGGCTTGAAATATGTTGTTCCAGGCCCTTCTTGCTTTTAGGGTCTGTGTTGAGAAATCTGCTGATAACCATATTGGTTTTCCCCTGAGTGTAATCTGATTTTTTCCTCCTATAGCCTCTAAAATTCTCTCTTTATTTTGTATGTTAGGTACTTTCATTATAATGTGCCTTGGTGTTGATCTGTTGTAGTTTTGCACATTTGGTATCCTGTAAACCTTTTGTATTTGATTTTCCATTTCATTCTTCAGATCCATCAATGTTCATAACTGCTCAATTCACAATAGCTAGATTGTGGAACCAACCTAGATGCCTTTCAATAGATGAATGGATAAAGAAACTGTGGAATGTATACAGAATGGAATATTACTCAGCCATAAAGAAGAATAAAATTATGACATTTGCAGGTAAATGGATGAAGTTGGATAATGTCATGTTAAGTGAGATTAGCCAATCCCAAACCAAAGGCTGAATGATATCTCTGATAAGTGGATGATAATACATAATGTTGGGTGGGAGGGAGGCAAGAATGGAGGAAGAATGGATTGCATAGAGGAAAAAGAGGGGTGGGATTGGGTTGGGGGATAAGAATAATAACAAAATGAAGCAAACATCATTACCCTATGTACATGTATGATTACACAAATGGTGTGTCTCTACTTCGTGTACAACCAGAGAAACAACAGCTGTACTCCATTTGTGTATAAAGAATAAAAAAAAAAATCCTTGTAGTCTGTAGGCACAGATTATTTTTACAAAAATTCTGAATGTTCCCCAAACCCCTCAACTCCCAAAATAACTCCACTGTAAGCTCATGGAAAAGAGAGTTATTGATGGAAAGTAGAGTAACCTCCCATAATAGGCAGATGTCTCTAAATGTCTGGAAGAAGGCTAAAATCTACAGAATATTGTGTTCAGATCTGCATGCATTGGGCCTAACTCTGATCTAAGTGGTTGTTGGCTATTGAAGAATAAAAATGTTTTGAGTTTGGAGGAAACAATATGAAAGAAGGCCAAGTGACCTAGTTTAAGGTTTCTAACTCCTTTTTCCCCCTTTATAATAATGAGTGCAATAGAAAAGTGTTGAGGTTATAGATTTTTAAAATTTACTTGAAGAAGAGGGTCAGAAAGTAAAAACAGCAAACATTTTCTCTTAAATCAGACTTAAAAAAACTGGTTTCCTGTATGTTTCTTTTGCTGTTACAAATAAGCAGTTGATATTGTGCTGGACTCTTTTTCTGAGTAGATGTGGAAGCACCATGGGATGTTTTCTTATTTTTGTGCAGTTTTTGTCTTTAATACAGTGGTGACATACTTTTGTTGGCCTGGGTCCTGCAATGCAAATCATCTTATACTGGTTTGCACCCAAGGTTTGAAATAAACTATAAGCTGTTCCTTTCAGCTTGCCAATGATGTGGAATTGTTGACATATGAACATTCCCCAGGGCTTCTCCAAGCCTCTTTAACCTCTGGATGCACTTCATTGACAGTTTCCGAGTTGTGATAAGTATCTACCTTTTATTTCAATGTGGAGATTTCTTGAACTATAAAATTACATTTTCTTTGGAGCAAATATTTTAGAGAGCACTGAGATGGCAGGTTCATGAATTCCCCAGAACTTTCACAGGAAATGGAGAATGCAAAGGTCATGTAAATACAGTCATAATAATGTCTCCACCAATTGGAAAAACTTAATATCAAACACATTTGAGTTTGAGAAGACTGCAGGCAGCGTGAACAGTCTAGGAAGAATATATGTGTGAATTATCTTGGGGGATGTGGCTCAAAATAAAACTCCATCTTTGGATATCTGACACTTCCTAAATCAGCATTTGGGTCATGTCATAAATACTAAAGAAAAACACTGTGCGTTTGCATGTGTGTATGAGTGTTGTTTGTACATGGCTTCTCTAGTTCTAGCTGTCTAGCTGTCTTTGTCAGCTATTCATATGAATATGGTAGGGGAGGGGACTAGCAATGGCAGGGTGGCCATTGGCTGTACACTTTTTATTAGCACATTATTCTAATGTTTAGTTTTTTTTTTTTTTTACCATTAGGCATTCATGTATTATTGATATAATCAAAATAATTTTAAAAATATTTACTGCAATATTATCCTGAGTTCATTTTTTAGAAATAACAGGGGAATTGAAATTGAAATTGGCTATGATTTTTAAAAATCGATTATCTTTTTCTGAAATTATGAATTACGATTTTTTTCATGAATTTCAAAATATTTGTTCAATAAGAATTTGTCATTGACTATGTACCAATACTGCGTTAGGGAGCAGGAATACTAAAATAGGCAATGCATGGATCCTGCTCTTGAGAAACATGGTTTAGTATGAAAAACAGACACAACACATGTGAGCAAATTAAAGTTTTTTAGTTGCTGTGATAGAAAACAATAAAATATAGTTATTAAATGGTCTCAAAAGTTCATGAAATAAATGATAATGTGGGAATGAGACCCAGTGAAATGCCAGCTACCAGATGAGGTGAATATATGACCAATTTCTCTTAGAAAATAGTTTAATTGCTTTGAACAAGTGAACAGTATTTTGTTCCAATACTTGGCAGTTACATATATTGACACCCTCCTTAAATCTGAGGTTTGATTTTAAGGCTCAAATATGTTATTTCTATTTGAATATTAGTGGCAAAAATTTTACTCTCTGCCCATGGGTTATAATAGTTTAGATTAAATAAATACATTATAATTTTCAATATTCACAGTAGTTTTCTTCCACAAAGTTATCACAAACACTGAATTAACAAATATTAAGCCCTTGCTTCTAGTGGAAATAAGAGATTCCTGTGAATCTCTGATCATATTTTGGTTAACAGATGAATACGTAACCTTTCTTTAAGTGTGTTTCTGTATATAGGCACCTTATTTAATGTAGGTTTCTAACAAATAATTAATTTCACAGTGTTTGAATAATTTAAAGGCATAAGTTCTGAAGGTCATTTGTGTTATATAGGTTCATTTGCCAATATCTTGATAATGTAAATCAGTTTTATCAGTGTTGAAAATCTGTTTGTCCATATGAACCTTTTCCTGAATAACCCTTAACACATATTTTTGAAATTCTACTACAGCCTCCTGATATGCATAACCTGCCTTGTCTGCAGTTTTAATATTTTTCATGCCTTGTCACCTATTGAAAATGCAGACAGAGCCAGCACTGGGGTTTAATGTTTTTCTGACCCTGGAAAATGCAACTGTAGGTTTCTTTGGCTTTCAACTTCACAACAATGCTATCCACTATGCTTCCCTTATTGGTCGTCATCTCCAAAATCCACAAATTAAGCTTCTTTTCCTTTTTTTTTTTTTTTACCTTCACGACATACTATAGACACTACTTTCGCACTTCCCAAGGCAGCCTTACACAGATGGGTGAATTTCCTCTTCCTTTTACTGTATCTTTCACACTGTTGGTTCTAGAGCCAACAACTCTAGAATCCATGCCTGAAGATGGATTCACACACATTTTCTCTGCAAGGCTGCTCATAGCCTTTTGCACTTAGGAACACCAGACAGCAATTCAGCACTATACTTGGGGATTATTTTAAAAGAAAGTACAAAATGTAAAAACTGTGGCACAAAATACACTTATCAAAGGTACATTTGCTCACTGCATGAGCTAAAAGCAAAACCTCAGGTGGGGCTGGGCTTAAAAGGGAACTCAAATTTTTCCCTTCTCCATGTGCCGAAAATGGCTGTGGAAGTGCTGTTAATATTGATATTGGGATTACAAATAGATTTTAAGGAATAGATGAACCTGGAAGCACAGAAGCTCCAGAAGCTGAAGATCACTATACATAATTCAGAAGCACTGCCTTTTTTAGCCACATCCTATCACCTCAATTGCAGTACTGATTTTTAGGTGCTCTGAACCATTAACTGTGGAAATCTGAAAGAATTAGTCTAAGAGGCACTTCCTCAAGGTCATCTTGTGTGGTAACCATTCTTTTGTCAAGATTGCAGTTTTATCTTTTCTACCAGGGATCATAATATTCCAAACAGATTCCTGTTAAGAGGATATATGTGTATAGCTAATAATGTTCTCTGTAATAGTTTGCTTATGAGAAGTTGAACAATGACATTCTCATTATCAATGAACATGTTATAGCTTGGATAAAATTAAACAAATTACCTATTTTTCTGTGCAGAGTTGAAGCCAGAATCTATAAAAGAAATTATCTGCTTAAGTTGTTTCTTGACTTTTTGTCTCTTGTTGGACAAAAGTCAGGTCATAAATCTTCCTCTGCATGAGGCACCAATGGTATTTACAAAAAATATAAAAGAAAATTTTACATTTCCCTCTCATCATTAATAGTAATTGCTGGAACCCCTTTTCTGATAGGAAAGTTGCTCCAAGTCTCTCCATCTACTATGGAAACATCAACCTCTCTCTCACCTAGGAGCTCCACCCCATCCTTTTCCTCCCCTCACTCTTCTATGCTGCTAGTACTTCTAGATGTCTATGCTGTTTTTTTTCCCAATTCTACAGCCATTCTCTTGGGATACAGATAATACAGAACTGTTTTTGGTTATTTTTGGCAATTGATTTCTCCATTCCTTAACCAAGGCAGAAGAGACACACACAGACATTTGATGTGGAGAGTGAGCCCATGTGTTGTTATGGTGTTGGGTAAACAATTTGGTTGCTAACAGTTAGTAGGGAAGGCTACAGAATTTCAAAAGGTAGCAAGGAGACTTTTGGCTGCCTGGTTGAATAAGCAGAAGTGAATTGGGTAAAACATAATAATTGATTTTAAAGCATAGACAAAATTTAAAATCAGGGAAATCCTCAATGTTAAAAGAAGCAAAAAAAGTAAGAAAGGAATCAGAGAGGTCACAGAAAGCTAATACCAAGGCATACCACATGAGTCTCAGAGAATTTGCATAAACTCCTGTTTTCAACAGAAGCATAATCTGAGAGTCCTGTGTAAAAAACAAAATCTCCAAGGACTCCCTGGCCTCCTTGTTTAGAAACAAAACAAAACAAAAAAACAATTAGCCAAGAAATGTAAACAAATTCGCCATTTATCTGAGACTTGTGTTGGAAAAAGCAAGAATTCCGTGAAATTCAAATAATAGATCTGAGTCTTTTGCGGCTGTAGGTCTAGGCTTGTACTACCTGGGTGGTGCAAAACACATGATCTCAGAAACCAGTCTTAAAACCCACTCTCAAATCACTGAAATCCCATAGGCCTCCCAGCAAAAGCAAGCCCCAAATCCTTCATTTCATAACCTATAGCATTTTGGAGTCCAATAGTACTTCAAAAACAAAGCTGAAAATAAGCCCACACTGCTAGATTGCAAACCTCACAAGAGAATCACCATGAGCAACAGTCAGCAGATGCAATAAACAGATGAATTAATGCCATTGAACCCGTAATACTAGAACAATCTGAAAGAGGATAGAAGATTAATGTTTTAACTATAGCAATTTGCAAAATAGAAGCAAAATTAATATAAATATCTCATGTTGCTGTTTTAATTAAAATCACAATTTGTTTCAAATACTTGAAGTGAGAAATAAATCCAAAGCTGAATTTTTTTTTTTTTTTTCAGGAGGATAAAAGTTGAGAAAGTCAGATTTGTTTGGATATGTGATGAACTTTTTGGATTTGGTTTTATGTCACAAATGTCTATCCAAAAACTATAATGAAAATCTTGCTTCACCAGCAAAGTAAAGCAATCTGGGCAGGAAATGAAAGAAAATGTAAAAAAAAGTTCAAACAAGCAAAAGTGAAGTGAGAAAGAAAACTATAGGTTACTGTCTGTGTCTAATAGAGATGTTTTGGAAATACAAGATGTGAAAAGTGCTCCTCTTCATGAAAAGTTCAATCGTTTAAGACCTCATCTACAAAGAACAATGGTGGAAGTGGAAAATAGCTTCCATGGAGTGTCTTTTCATGATAAATGGGATATAAGCTTGATCCATTAAATATGACTATTAAAGGTCTACAATTTGTCATTTTTTTCAGATCTATTTAGTTCACTATCATGTATGTAGCTTTTGATTTTGGAGACAGAGAATATATCTTTGTTTGAGGTCTGATGAGTAGATTGTAGCACATTTCTTCATGATATATACTCTTGCAGATAATAGACTTTTTTTGTAAGTCACATGGTGTTTTTTGCATTGAATAAAACCAAAGGTTGAATGTTTTCCTTGATAAGTGGACAGACATCATTACCCACATGTATGATTACATGAATGGTATGAACCTACATCATGCACAACCATAGAAATGAAAAGTTGTACCCCATCTGTGTGCAATGAATCAAAACGAAGTCTGTAAAAATTTTTTTAAAAAGCAGGAAAATGGAAATGCAAAACTAGGTGGAAGAAAAAAAATTAAAATGTGGCCAACATTGTAGGGATTAAGGAAAATATACCTTCAATTTCTTTCCATCCTATGAAGGGAAAGTACAATGTGGACAACTACCCCAATATTTGCTCATCAGAGAAAATCAGTATCAATTTCTTGAAGACTGTGGCAGACATATATGGGCATGTAGTAAGTAGATAAAAAATTAGAATTCATACCATGTAATCCCCTCAGCTAACCCTTTTGGCAAAGTGACTGCCAGGCATACTTTTAGGCACTCTACACACATCAACTCATTTAATTCTTCCAATAATTCTATGAAATCAACAGTAATGTTATTCTCATCCTAGAGGATAAAGAAGTGAAGCACTAGCTTAATTTGTTCAAGGTAACATAGGTAGGAAATAGGAAAGCAGACTGGCCCCAAATCTGTGTGAACTCTGTGTTATGGTCATGTGAGGATGCCATCATTAAGAAAGTGATTTTATTCTTGATTTCTACGGTCAACCAGGTGGATGGATTCACTTAATCACTCAAAATATATCAGATATCATCTTTGCACATTTTTATACCATGGATAGGCACTGTGAAAGATGCAAAGGAATTAAACAATTGAAATTAGTTTCTACAAGGAAGAATAGTTCAGACATTTAAGTTGCACATTATAACTAATTCTCTCATGTTCTTGAAATAAAATGTGTTCCATTACATTCATGAAAGTGATGGAACTTTGTGAAAGCAAATAGTTGTTTAGAGAAGAAGTGTATATATGTGTGAGACACGGGGAGTGGGTGGAGAGAGAGAGAGAGAGAGAGAGAGAGAGAGAGAGAGAGAGAGAGAATATTTAAATCAGGCCATGAATGATTTAGAACTTGCTAAGCAGAAAAGCAGAAAGAGGGGTGGAGGGTACAAGTGGTGGCAAAGGGATGATGGTTAATGGAATTTTTGGCAGAGTTCAAGAAAAAGAGAGCCATGGAGAAGCATGATTCAGGACCAAGGCTTGTGAAGGCATTGTCACCCAAGCTAAATGGTGAAATTCTGTTGTGTTTGATGTGAAGAGCAATGAGAGGTTTTCAAAAGGGAACGGCATGATCAAGACCTGTGTCCAGAAAACCAACTCTGGTATTGGTTGAAAGCTAAATTGAAGAAAAAAGAGAATGGCAAAAAAGAACATTAAGAAGCAGTTGTCATGGTCTTCCAGTGTTCTGTTTACCATCCAAGGCTTTGTAGGAATTTTCTTTAATCCTGTGAGAAAAATTTTAAAGTAACAAATTGATTTGAGAAGGGTGGTCTACTGGTAACGCCATTAGGAGTCATAAGTTTTAATTTTGATCTTCATATAAATTAGATGTTAACATCTAGATATTTATGGTGATGATTCTATATTATGAAAACAAAATTTCTCATTGTGTCTGGGTTAAACTCCTGGCTCCATCACTACGGAACAAAGTGGCCCTGGGAAGTTACTTACCCTATGCATTAGGTCCCTCATTTGTAGACCTGGGAGAACAATAATAACCACTTCAGAAGTTGTTATGGAGATTATACCGCCCAGGACAGTACTGGCCTCTGGTGACAATTTTATCAGTGTTTACTAAAATTATGATGAAACAAAATTTTAGAAAACCCCTCACATGTTTTCTTAAACTAGCAACTTCAAGAAAATATAACTATGTTGGTGTAAATCAAGGCAAAACAGAATGGGAATCAAAAATAATAGTTCTTACACAATATAGAATAATTGCTTATGAGATCAACAAGGGCTTACCTACCAACAAACCTGAAAAACTGCAAGGATAATAATGGGAAATGTTATTCTTTGAGTAACGCATTTAGATCTATCTTTCCTGTTTATTTAACTGATTGATAGTAAAATCAGAAAAATAGTCACAAAAGATGGACAAATTTGGCTGAGGCTTAGGGTAAAAATCTAAATTAAGTAGACCCCACTCAGAAGCTATATTTTGGTTACATTTTTAGGGCTTGTATTCCAATATGGGAGACAATATTTTAGGAGAAAGGAAAAAATGTATTTAAACTGAGCCAAGTGAATTCCATTTAGTTCTATGTTCTTTTTAAATCTATAATTTATCATCATCATAACTTGGGAGGTAGTCAAGTCCTACAAATTCATCCTGTCCTGAAAACTTTTCCCACACAATGAGAACACAGTTACTACTTTATATGATCCAAACTATATGCATATATATCATATATTTCAAATTATCATACACAGGATCAAAATCATATTTGTTGTTTGACATCTTAGTTTTATTTTCACTGTCAAAGGGTATTTCCATGATTCTTGACCATAGAAATAAAGAGAAGGCTATGGATTTTATTACAAATTTTATAGCTACCTAGCTTTCTTTCTCTCTTTCTCTCTTTCTTCCTTCCTTCTTTCTTCTTTCTTTCTTTCTTTCTTTCTTTCTTTCTTTCTTTCTTTCTTTCTTTCTTTCTTTCTTTCTTTCTTTCTTTCTTTCTTTCAGAAAGTAAGTGGAGATACTCTATTTCCCCCATGCTGAAAGACTGGAGTAGAGGCCAAAATCCAAAAGCAGAAGTCAGTCAGGAGCTGGACTTTTGCCTGTGACTTGGTGGACCTGTTAAATAACCTTTGAGGAAAAACAGATTTCAACTTTATCAAATACAGTGAAAACGTAAGTTCAAAACGGTCTTCTTGGTTTGGTAGAAGTCCATGAGTACTGGCTCTGTCCATAAATGGTTGAAAGTCATGAGGTGCTGGAACATTCAGTGGACTACTGTAGGCTTTTTCAATCTTACTGAAAACCACCAGTGGAGACAAAGAAAGAAGATAAACACATGGACATGCAAAGGTCTCTCATATTACCTCACAGACAAGTATTATAATTCTTGGATTTACGTCACATATTTTTCTACTATCACTTTTAGGTTAAGTATGGCTTTGTAGATTGTAAGAGCTGTACACGAAGGCACTGCAGTGGATGTTTTCCCTTCTGGAGCTTAAGAATGTTCATCTGGAATAGAAAATCAGGATTTTTTTTGGCTTTTTCCTGTCTCTGTTCTTTGGTTATTCCCCTCCAGGGCTAGAGGTAAAATTTTTGCTGGGAGGGATTGCTGTGCAGATTCTGCAATGAGATATGTTTGAACAGATATTCATTTTCTTTTTACCACTACTATGAATTTGTAAAGGTCAGATATCTGATATCCCTGTGTGGGGATTATATTATGTTTTCATCCTTTTGGGACAGAGAAAGAGAATCAGGGTTGTTGAGTTTTATGTTATAGAGCTGGTGGTCTGCTTATCTTTCCTGTATTAATTGTGAAGCATGGAAGGATAATTTTTAAAGCTTTATATACCAATTCAATGTAACTTTTAATAGCTTTGCTTTTCTGTCAGTTGTAACAACTGAATACAATTTCTATAATAATTAATGTATCTAAAAAAGAGAAAGAAAAGTTATTCTCTTAGTAGAATAAATGTATAACAAGATGGTTTAAAATTGCAACATTTGTTCATCATCCTATTAGCATATGTGTCTTTCTAATTATGAAAATCCCAAATGACACAATTATGATGGTTAATTCTGTAATTCATGTAGGCTCCCTTTTATGGCTGAAAGCTCTGTAAGCTACATTATGGACCTAAGAAGTCTGTCACCGTTCTGGAATATCTCAGAGGGAAATGTATGATGCAACTTCCTGTCACCAAGTTTAAAAAATGTGGTGCCTTTCTAGTTGAAACAGAATGCTGATGAAAGACAGTTGGTAAATAGTTTTCAAAATGACTATCCAACTAGTGAAATGTCTATAGTAATTATTAAGTTAGACATAACAAGGTGAACACAACAATGAATAAGTATTGTAGGTTACATTTGGAGTGTATTCTTTATCTTGCAGTTTGAGACATTTCTGAACCAATTGTACACTTAACACTCATTGCACTGTGTGTCCTTCCTATCTTGCTGGACTCGATAAGTTGAAGGAAGCCAGTTACATTCCTTCTTTTCTCTTAGAGTCACAGAGCCCAGGGGAAGGTCAGCCTGACATTTTGCTTTATTGAAATGAACTTACCAAATGATGATTATGTTCAGTGAGAGACAATTATTTCATTTTGGGTGTGATAATATCACTTTTCAGGCAGTTTCAGAAAAAAACTATCTTGATTGTTTTGAGATGGTATCTAGCAGTGATTATTAATACCAAGAAAGTGGCTTAATTGCATATCCTATCTTTGTAAGCAATTGAGTGAAAAATCAAGACTACAAGTAGAATTTTTTACTAGCAAATTTTATTCCCCAGAAAAGTGAATGATTCACATGTGTTGGAGCAACTGAATGAGGAAACTGAAGGTCAATGTGAAAAATTAAATATTTTTCTCACTCTGAAAAATTTAGCATCTTTGTTATTTTGTAATAGTAGATTTTGCAATTACAAACTAATCTTAAATATGTATCTGCTAAAATATCAAAGAACAAGCCTTGCAAATATAATATAAAAGATAAATGTGTCAGATTGTAATGCTTGATATTAAAGTTAATAAAAACAAATAATAGGTCATCTTTGACAAGAAGTTGTGTTGTATTTTAAATTCCCTAAACGAACTGATCTAAGTTTTGCTCTTTGAAAGAACAGCTAATGTCAAATTCAGTTTGAGAAAAGTTTCTTTCAATGGTTTCAAAGAATATGGGTCCATCATAACTTGTTCCTTTAATTTTATGTTTCTTTGGTAATATATTGAGAATACAGGTAGAGTGTAGTTTTAGTAGCTAGAGTAGGTAAGGATTGTGGGGAGGATCTACAAGATGTTGGTTGTTAATTATACTTCAACATACCATCATACAAATAGAGACACTAATCTTAATACTAAAAATTCCAATAAAAGTGAAAATTTATATAGCCCTATACTTATTGTCTCTGGTGATGAGATAAAAGCAGGGAATATTTTTATATTCCAAATTATACATTTCATAACATTATTAAACTTCTATTAAGAATTCTCTCTGGGACACTATGAAAGCAGTGCTAAAGGAAAATTCATTGCATGGAGTGCATTCAATAAAAGAATGAAGAGTCAACAAATCAATGACCTCACATTACAGCTCAAAGCCCTAGAAAAAGAGGCACAGATCATCACCAAAAGTCATAGAAGACAGGAAATAATTAAAATCAGAGCTGAAATCAATGAAATTGAAACACAAGAAACAATTCAAAAAATTGACAAAATAAAAAGTTGGTTCTTTGAAAAAATAAACAAAATTGATAAACCCTTAGCCACACTAACGATGAGAAGGAGAGAGAAACTCCAAATTACTAAAACTTGTGATGGAAATGAAAATATTACAACAGACACAATTGAAATACAAAACATAATTAGGAGCTATTTTGAAAATTTATACTCCAACAAAATAGAAAACCTGGAAGATAGCAACAGGATCCTAGAGGCATATGAGCCACCCAAACTGAATCTGGAGGACATATACAACTTAAATAGATCAATTTCAAGCAAGGAAATAGAAGAAGTCATCAAAAGCCTACCAACAAAGAAAAGTCCAGGACCAGATGGATTCACAGCCGAGTTCTACAAGACCTTCAAAGAAGAGCTCATTCCAATACTCCTCAAAGTACTTCATGAAATAGAGGAGGAAGGAACCCTTCCAAACTCATTCTATGAAGCTAATATCACCCTGATACCAAAATTGGAGAAGGACACACTGAAGAAAGAAAATTTCAGACCAATATCCCTAATGAACATAGATGCAAAAATTCTTAACAAAATTTTAGCAAATCGCATACAATAGCATATTAAAAAAATAGTGCACCATGATCAAATGGGTTTCATCCCGGGGATGCAAGGGTGGTTCAACATCCGGAAATCAATAAATGTAATTCACCACATCAACAGACTTAAAGTCAAGAACCACATGATTATTTCAATAGATGTAGAGAGAGCATTTGATAAAATACAGCACCCCTTCATGCTCAAAACACTAGAAAAAATAGGGATAGTAGGAACATTCCTTAACATTGTAAAGGCTATCTATGCTAAGCCCACAGCTAACATCATTCTAAATGGAAAAAAATTGAAAGCATTCCCCCTGAGAACTGGAACAAGGCAGGGATGCCCTCTTTCTCCACTTCTGTTCAACATTGTCCTTGAAACTCTAGCAGGAACAATTAGACAGACCAAAGAAATTAGAGGAATACAAATAGGAAAAGAAGAGCTCACACTATCCCTATTTGCTGATGACATGATTCTCTATTTAGAAGACCCTAAAAATTCCACCAGAAAACTTCTGGAACTCATAAATGAATTCAGTAAAGTAGCAGGATATAAAATTAATGCTCATAAATCTAATGCATTTTTATTCATAAGTGATGCATCCTCTGGGAGAGAAATTCACAATAGCCTCAAGAAAAATAAAATACTTGGGAATCAATCTAACAAAAGAGGTGAAAGACCTCTACAATGAGAACTACAGAACACTAAAGAAAGCAATTAAAGAAAATCTGAGAAGATGAAAAGATCTCCCATGTTCTTGGATAGGCAGAATTAATATAGTCAAAATGGTCATACTACCAAAAGCGCTATACAAATTCAATGCAATTCCAAATAAAATCCCAATGACAGACCTCATAGAAACAGAGCAAGCAATCATGAAATTCATTTGGAGGAATAAGAGACCCAGAAGAGTTAAAGCAATTCTTAGCAAGAAGAGCGAAGCAGGGGGTATCACAATACCAGACCTTCAAATATACTACAGAGCAATAATAACAAAAACAGCATGGTATTGGCACGAAAATAGACAGGTAGATCAATGGTACAGAATAGAGGGCACAGAGACAAACCCACATAAATACAGGTGTCTCATACTTGACAAAGGAGCCAAAAACATACAATGGAGAAAAGACAGCCTCTTCAACAAATGGTGCTGGGAAAACTGAAAATCCATATGCAGCAAAATGAAACTAAGCCCATATCTCTCACTCTGCACAAAACTCAACTTGAAGTGGATCAAGGACCTAGGAATTAGACCGGAGACCCCGCATCTAATAGAAGAGAAAATAAGTCCAAATTTCCATCATGTTGGCCTAGGACCAGATTTCCTTAACATGACTCTCAAAGCGCAAGAAATAAAAGCTGGAATCAATGATTGGGAGAGAGTCAAACCAAAAAGCTTTTTCTCAGCAAAGAAAACAAACAGCAATGTGAAGAGAGAGCCTTCAGAGTGGGAGAAAATCTTTGCCACACACACTTCAGATAGAGCACTAATCTCCAGTATCTACAAAGTGCTCAAAAATCTTTACACCAAGAATACTAATAACCCAATCAATAAATGGGCCAAGGAAATGAACAGACACTTTACAGAAGAGGATCTACAAGCAATCAACAGATATACGAAAAAGTGTTCAACATCCCTAGTTATAAGAGAAATGCAACTCAAAACCACCTTAAGATTTCATCATACCCCAATTAGAATGTCTTTTATTAAGAAAACAGGCAACAACACGTGTTGGTGAGGATGTGGGGAAAAGGGTACACTCATACATTGCTGGTGGGAGTGCAAGTTGGTGCAGCCACTCTGGAAAGCAGTGTGGAGGTTCCTTAGAAAACTTGGAATTGATCCACCATTTGACCCAGCTATCCCACTCCTTGGCCTATACCCAAAGGACTTAAAATCAGATTACTACACTGATGCAGCCACATCAATGTTCATAGGTGCTCAATTCACAATAGCTAGATTTTGGAACCAACCTAGATGCCCTTCAATAGATGAATGGATAAAGAAACTATGGTATATATACACAATGGAATATTACTCAGCCATAAAGAAGAATAAAATTATGGCATTTGTAAGTAAATGGATGATGTTGGAGACTCTCATGCTAAGTGAGATTAGCCAATCCCCAAAATCCAAAGGCCAAATGGTCTCTCTGATAAGTGAATGATGATGCATAATGTGGGGTGCAAGGAAGGCAAGAATGGAGGAAGGATGGACAGCATAGAGGGAAGGGAGGGGGGGATTCAGGTGGGGGGGCAAGAATAATAACAAAATGAGACAGCCATCATTGCCCTGTGTACATGTGTGAATGCACAGATGGTGTGACTCTACTTTGTGTACAACCAGAGAAACAATAGCTGTACTCCATTTGTGTTCAATTGATCAAAATTAAATGAATAAAAAAAAGAATTCTAGATATCCTAGAAATAATTTAAAAATTCAGTTGATCCTTATTATTCATAATAAAATAAATTTTATTTGTAATCCCCAAATCAATATTTGTGGTGCTTTTATGGTCATTTTGTTCATGTGCAGAATGGCCAAAATTTGAGTGATTTGATGTGCATGTTCCCAGTTGAACTTGAACATCGAGGTGCTCTGTCTTCTTATGTCAGTTCATTCTATAAATGAGGGGCCTTCTTATGTTCTATCTAGGGGCCATGTTTTTCTAATTTTGTGCTTTTTGTTGGTGATTTAACTGTTGAAAATGGTCTCGTGCACAGTTCTGAAGTGCTGTATAGAATTTCTAAGCACAAGAAAGGCCATGATGTGTCTGACAGAAAAAATGTCCTGTCAGATAAGCTTGGTTCAGGCAACAGTTCTGTTTGCCTCTCAGTGTTAAAGAATCAACAACACACGCTAAAGTGTCATCAAACAGACACACACATAAAATGAGTTTATGCACTGAAGGGTTGATGAAATATTGGAACCAGAGTCTTGAACCAGAGGCAGGAAACTAATCCTATATTTTACTTAGGAACAATGGTTCAGTATTTATTTGCTGACTTGGTATTTGTGGTGACTTTATAGAACTTTGTAGAACATACATACCATGAATAACAGAATAGATTGTATTACAAATTACTCTAAATGACTTGCAAACCCAAGCAAAAAAGATCTCTTATACCATGACAAGATGAATCAAAAGAACTTGCATGCATGTAAATATAAACGGTTAATGTGACAAATCAAATGTAGTGGAAAATGCAGGCCTATAATTGAGCAACATGTGATCATTGTTAGTTTACACAAAAAATACAGTATAAACAAAGCATTGTAGTGCTACCATGAAGATAGCTGATCCATGGAAATTTTTAATTTAATTAAATGTGATAAAATGCATACATTTTTGTTTATTTTTGCAAATACATAGCAGACTTTTCACAAACTACCATTAAAAATAGTCAGGGATTTTAAGATATTGATTTCTAATTATGAAATTTAAAACTATTATTAAATTCAACACTATTCTCAATTAAAGGAATTTGGTAATCCTCACCATTTGCTCACATTTAGGAACATTTTCATTTTATTGTAAGTGAATATTGGTTACTAGGACCATGTTAAACCTATCTACCAGATCAATACAGTCTCCAAAGTCATTTCCTTTTGAGAAGCTCTATAGAGTTCCTGAAAAGTTCATATGAAAATAAGAGGGAAAGATATTTTCTCCCTGACTTTTTAGTTCTCAAAATTTATGAACTGTGCTTGAAGTGCCTGAGCCATTTCAGCAAACATTTTATTGTACCTTTGTTGGATTTTTAAAGTCATGGGTCCTGATTGCTGATGCCCAGGAAAGTGCTGGATTATTAAGAAATAAGCATAGTAGCAAATAGCTCTTCTTGGCATTACTAGAACACTGTACAAAAAGTCAACAATTATTTTTTCTCTTGGCTATGGGCCAGGACTGAATTTTGACAAACAAAATTTTCATTAAATATTGCAGCTGAAAAAACTTTAATTTAAAACTGGCTCAATTTTATTTGACCTTAAAGACTTTCCCTGAGAGCATCTGGGTTTCACCTACATGAGTCCTTAAATGGCAACTTTTGCAAGTGAAAGTTTAGTTCTAAAGACTGTAATATTGCCATGTTGCATTACAAAGCATGTTAAATGGAGGAAATACATTTCTGATTATGATGAATCTCATCAGAAGGAATGTATTATTTTTTAACACATAAAGTTGTTAAAAGATATTTAGAAATATTTGTTTACTGGGTTAGTTTAACTAGCTAATCTAAAATCAAAATATTCTAAAGTCAAAGTAACTGGTGTATGGTATATTGGGTACAGGAAGTCCAGATAATGATTTGTAAGTAAAAGTATTAACTAAACTAAATGTTTTTGTATTTTAAGGTAGACATGTGTTGTCAGGCAGGCAAGTTCATACATACGTGAAGAATGTATACATGGGAAGAATATGTTTGTGTGTATGTGGGTGTGTATAACAGAAAGAGAGAATATGCATATTGCTAAGATTATAAATTAGACTTTTATTTTTACTACAGCAAAGTGTGTACAACAGAGATCATTATTTGAATTACCCCAGTAATATGTGATTATAACAAATTTTATTGATATTTCATAAATAGAAAATGTCATGGGTATTTTATTATTATATGCTAAGACTAAGGAATGTTTCTACAAAAAGATGGGACACCATACTAAACCATCTCTTTTGCAATTGCATTTATTCTAATGTTAGCATGGCTCTTAGGATTTTGTAATACTCATAGAATTGACTTCTCACATTTTCCATAATGGCCAATCTGTTCTCATTCCTCTTCTCAGGACTACCTGAAAACCATATTGCAGATGCTAAGTTAAGAATGTTCCACACATTTTCCCCTTGATCTTTTTTCTTTTCTTTTTTTCTTTATTGGGGTGTGGGCAGTGGTAAGGGGACTGCTGGAAATTGAACCCAGATGCTTTATCACTGAACCTTCTCATTTTGTTAAAAATAAAAAGCCCCAGCTATTTAATTTTATTTTGTGATGGGAGTCTTACTAAGTTTTATCCTTGATCTGTTTTCAATCATTGCATGTACCCTTTACTTTTCCCTAAATCTTCCTTAGGTCCTAACAACTTCCAACTCTATGTGCAGACATATCATCCTGTCTAAAATAATATGTTCTTTTCTTAATGTGGTGCCTCCCATTCACCAAGAAATGTATTAACCTAAGGTTTTTATATTGTACATCTTGAGCGATTTCCTTAACCTCTGCGTGCTACAGGGTCCTTATCTATAATAAGGAAAACATAAGATTACCTTTCTTATAAGGTTATTACCAAGCTTAAAACAGTACGTATAAAACACTTGGAAAGTACTCAGCACATAGTAAGCACTATAAAAATCAGTTAAATAGAATAAATTCAATATACATAATTTCTCATTATATGTATATTCCTCAATAGCATTGATTTCACCCTTTCAGAAAACCTTCATCCATAGTGAAATTGTGCAGCCTGGCAAGTGGATTTTTAGAAATGACAGAAGATCCAAGTTGTTAGGAGTATTTGGTTGGCAGTTGTTGTTTATTTGAAATGTCTGACTTGGGAGCTCAGCATAGGTATGGAGATATGAGCTCTGGAGGTGGGAGTTCAGGAAATTGAGAATTCAGAGACCATTATGGGAACAGGTTCTATTGGTATTGAGGAAGTTGTGATCTAGGGGAATAGCAGTGTAGAGTCTATAGATTGTGAAACTTTTGTTTTGGAATGGGTTCTAGCCCCACATGATAATAGACCATGAGGGTGTAAAAGCAAACTGTGGGTAAGGTATCCTTGGGGGACTCCTGGAAATTAGCAGGCAAGAGGAAGGGAAGGGAGGTAGCAAGTGAAGCACACAGTTGAGTAGTTAACAGCCAACATTTACTGGATTACTTGAATTTATTTTATTTATTGTACCTGCCTCTTGGCTACTGAAATTTTCATTATTAGCAATTTCTATCACAAAGTAGATGAAAAAAATATTAAGTTGGTCTGACTTTCTATTTGTTAATAGGACAATTATGTTAAAGAATAAGATTGGAAAATGAAAGGAAATGTGTATGTGTGTGTATATATACAGACATTTATACTTAATATATTTTATATATTCATACATATAAGAGTTTCTTGAAAATAATACATTAAGGTGATCCATCAATTTTAATAACCATTGCTATCTTAGAATTGGCTCTTCTTCATTCTCATAACATCTCAGCATGACATATTATGATTACTTATTCCACTTTCTGAGACAACCAGAGAAATGAAGAAGCCTGAATGGGGTCATCCAAGGGTTCAACAGCTGAATCAGCATGAGAACTAACAGTTCCTAACTCCCTAAGACCTACAGCTTCTAAATTATAAGCGCCCCCAAGGGAAAATAATTGTGAACAGATTTTTTGAGGTTGAAACTGTCTTCCAAACTTGAAGCAATCTTATTAAAGAATAAAAAAGAAAGGAACAATTTTATTTTGGTCTTTACAATGACGTTTATGTTTTTTTGCAGTTCATCTGCTGCTGAAACAGCAGTAGAAGAGAGTCTTTGAAGTGATGGACTATGTGTACATTGGCAGTGTTGAAGATAAACAAGCCAAAAGACTCCCCAAAAGATTAAACTGTTAACCACAAATACGTGGTTTCACTTGAGAAGATTTATGTGTCGCTGACCATATTAGCCATTGTAGTTAACGTTGGCACTGGGAAAGTCATACTTTGATAATGAGCCAATTTGCTGTATTTGTAGAACTACTGTTAAATTTATAGGATGGGATGCAGTGACACTGCAGATTTTCTCAACGTCAAACAGTTAAAGAAGAAGTCACAAAATGTTCTGCTGGCTCCTAACCTTTAAACTTCTTTTTGGCACTTTCAAGAGTGTGAACTTTCAGATGCACTGACTCCCAGCGTTCTATCCATCTGTTTTTCTGTCTCAGTTTAGGCACTAAAATGTGCTCATAAAACATGTTCCTTATGGACATCAGTATGTTTGAGAACTCTTCAAACAGCAACTTGTGATAAAAGATAATAGAAATAGGGATAGAGGTGTGAGTGGAGTGATGTCATGAGACAATCATCATTTACTAAGGTCTAATCATGTGGTTGGGTACTAATCTAAGTCTCTATTCCAGCTCAATCTCAATTGAATGTATTGTTCAGTTTTGGCACTGGAGTTGCTGCAGACCCCAGAGGTTAAAGAGTCACGTTCCCCAACGAGACTGATCATACTTCAGATACCAGAAACACCATGGGAGTCCTTAGGTCATCAGCACTTCTGAATGTATGCCTATAATTTGGGGGTTTCATGACCACCTCAGCTTCAATAATTTTCTAGAAACTCACAGAACTCAGGAAAGCACTATACTTATGAATACACATTTATTATAGTGAATATTGATAAGGAGTACAGCTAAATAAAAGACACATAGAATGAGTTTGGGGATAGAATGCAATCTTTCTGGTTCCTCCTGGCACTTCAGTGTGCTCATCAACCAGGAAGCCCCATTGGGCTTCTATATCCAGAATTTTTATTAGAGTTTCAGTTCATGGACATGAGTGATTAAATCATTGGCTCCATGATGCAACTTATTCTCCAGTCTCCCACCACTCCTCTGAGGTCAGGTAACAAAGTCCCGAACTTCTAATCACATGGTTGGTCTTTCAAGGTGACTGGCCCCATCTTTAAGCCACATACAGTCCCACCATGAGTTACTTAATTAGTATGACACTCCTATTACTCTGGAAATTTCAAGCATTTCTGAAGTTGCCTTTCAGGAACATAGAATGAAAGCTACACTAATTATTATGCCACATCCCTTACCTGCACAGTCTTAGTTAAGGTTTACAGAAATCCTATGAGACAGGCATTTTTCATTGCTCTTTTTAAGATGAGAAAACTAAAGATCATAAATGTAGCATTACATACCCAAAGTCACACTGTGAGAACATGGCAGAATCAAGAGTGGGTTCTAGCTTGGTCAGCTTCAAAGGCCACTCCTCCCTGCTACCTTAAAAAAAAACCAGACAGACAATGATTGTGCACTGAGAAGTAAGCATGTCTTGTAATTACTTGCTCATTTTCTGTTTCCTGGTGGTTTGTAAGGTTTCAAGGAAAGAACATGCCCTGTGTTCTGACAACCACTTCTCCCCAACGTGTAGAATGTGCCAACTCTTACTAGGAGTTAAGTAAGCAAGTGAATCTGAATAAAGCAGTCAGTCCTCGAGTTGACTGAATAGCCAGGTGGGAAGAGCAGAGTCTCACAAGTCTGAAGCATCTTAAGTTGTTGTGAATGTGTGGATGAGATGACTAATTATTGGGTCCATTTTAGGGGAATTCCTATACTTGGGGATGGACATGTTTCTGAGGGAGGAAGAGGATAGTATTGTTAACCTAAAGACATTGAAGCTGCTGTCATTCCGAATGGGAGTTATCAAGACTCCCATGGGCATCTGAATCTTAGGATCATTTCTTCCCTGTGATGGCCATTTAGATGATAACCACTTGCCCAAATTGGCTTTTCTGGATGTGTTAATGATGCAGTGATAATTACTAAGATCTACACATCTTTTGCATGTATAAACTCATTTAATCTTTGCAATAACTTAATCAGACAGGAAAAAAATTGTCTATTTATTACAGATAGCAAAGCTGAATCTTGGGGGAGATGAAGTCATTTGCCCAATGATGAACAATCTCAAAACTTTTTAACCCATATCTGATCAATATACTGCAAAATTGTTATAGTAAGAATGTTATTAGAACATTTTAACAAAGATCTGATATAAATATTTAAGTGCTCTTAATTTTTGTGATACCCAACTAATCATTGTTGAGGTGCAAGACTTTTTTAAAAAACATTTTTGTTCTGTCCCTTTGGAATTCAGATTATAATTTCCATCTCCTTTTCCTTAAGGTTCCAAAACATCAAAAAATGTCAGCCCAACCTCCTGAGAAATTTGTCAGATGTTTAGACAATCTGATATACCATCCACATTGTGATACCACAAAGAGTAAATAAGGCTATAGGGCCTGTGTCATAAATATTAAATTTTCTAAGGTCAGGGTCTGCTGACTTTTTAATAAAACTTTTATTTAATTAAAGTTATTTCAAACAATGAAAAAAGATTTATTCTAGTTTCATTTTTCAGAATGTTGAAATAGCCATGGCTTGTAGAATCAATTATTTTTTGGCAGGATTCATTGCAATATAATTCCACCTCTACCCCTTTTGAGTCTGTGAAGCTTTGAAATATAGAGATTTCTTTAAACTTTCACTATATGTAAATGCCTCAACATCATAAAATTCTAATTATTTTTCACCTTACAAATGACATCTATTATAGATTTTCCTTATTTCATTGAGTGATTTCAGAATACCACAAATATAAACATAACATTTATCCAGAGAGATCACAATTTCCCTGTCTTTCCATTTATTTCCTGTCTTTTCCTAAGTCACATCTCCACAAATATTTGTAATATATGTATACATATGTATACATATATGCATATACAAGCCTACATGTAAAAAAGCCTACATTTTTTAATCTTTTTCACTGCCAATATTTTAAAACATCATGTAAAACATGCTACTTCTATGGCCATTCAGTAACTGCACACTTTTTGCCACAAATTATTTTCTGGTGGAAAACTTCACTGATCCCCTGAACTTCCCAGGAGAATCTTAGTGGGAAAGTTGAGATGGGAGGAAAATTCTGGGGACAAGGTTTCTATGGCCCAAGGCTCTGTACTCTGAACCCAGTGGAAATCTCATTACTTGTGTCTCCACCAGACTTGATACTTCTCTCTTTTCCTTGCTATTCTAGGTCACTAGGTCTCATTTGGGGGTGGCTCTCATCTCCACCTGGGAACATTTGGTACAGTCTGCATATATTTTGATTGCTGTTCCTGGGGAATCCCCTACTGGCATCTCATGGGTAGAGCCTAGGATGCTAAACATCTTATAATATCCAGGTTAAGAAACCTGGGCCAGGGGAATGGCACTCACTATCCAAGGCAGAAACCCATCTTATTAGTCAGTAGACCTTGACAAACCTATTATACTTTAAAAATGTGTATCCTTATGATTTATTGAGTGTTTTCCATGCACAGCTGAAATCTCCTAGGCATTTTATATTTATTTATTCATTCCCATTGTTACCCTTAACAACCTCAAGAGGAATAGACTTTTGTCCATCTTGCAGATAAGGAAAACTAAAGCTTAGGGAGATGAAGTAACTTGCAAAGGAGCAAAACTGGGATGTTCAAAGCCTGAGACTTGGGCCCAGAATCCATGTTCCAAATTGCTACATCGTACAATACTTAACATTTCTAGCCTCGTAGCTACTATCCTAACTTGGACCCTCACACTCATTCTTTACATTACACTACTTACCAACTGATTTTCCTAACTCTCATCATAAGTCGGGATGGTTCACAAGTCTACTGGTGTCATGGTGCCTTTCTGGCCTCTCACTCACCTGGTTACAACACCTTTCAGTAGCTTCCCATAGACTCCCACACACCTTGGCTCTCTTCCTCTAAACTTAAGTCTTGTGCTTATTATTAGAGATATTCTGAGCTACATAAGTTCCCCAATGCTCCTCTTCCATAATTTATGCCCTTCCTTTCATTAAGCCCTCTTTCCTTTGTCAACCTGTTGGATACCCATCCAGACAAATGATGCAAATTAGTCCTTTCTTAGTAATTTTTGTGTTTTGACATAATATCAAGCAAAGTAAAGCTACAAGAATACAAAGAATTCCCAAATTCCCTTCATCCAGATTTCCCAAATGTCACCATTTTACTACATTTGCTATATCTGTCTTTCTCTGTATGGATTGTTTTTCTGATCTGTTGTACAGTGAATTGTAGACACAATACCATTTTATGCCTAAATAATTTAGGAAATATTTTCTAACCACAGTTCAGTGATTAAACTAGGGAATAAACATTATTATGATGCCATTATCTAATCTACACGTTCTTGTAATTTGCAAATGAGATACTTCTTAAAAGCATGATGACTGAACATATTTCAGTCTATTTTGTAAATGCTCATTGTTCCCAGATTTCTAGTTCAATTTTAAAATTGGTGAGACATTCACAGTATTCCTTACTTTTCAAACTGCACTGAATTTTCAAACTGGTTATTAGCTGCATTTATATTTACATGGTAGAATACATATATTGAAATACCATTAATCATTTTAAAATTCGATAAACTTTCCATGGTTAAATCATGCTTCAGATGTTATTTCAGGCATAAAGATGAATTAGACTACTCAGCAGAAACTTATATACAAGAAATTATTTAACTTCATTTGTTATGAGGACTTTGATTCTTTGGGTTATAGGATGTTATTCATTCATTTATTCAGCTTGAATTGTCTTTAGCTACTCACACAGAATTAAATGTCTGGAAGGTTTACTCTGGTTACAAGGGAAATCACTGTATTATATACCTGTTAAAGGGGCTAACATCTCAATAAAAACATTACAAATACATTTTCCAATGATTTTTTAAATGTGGGATATATTTTTAAATGGTAAGGTGCATTTCTAAAGGTTTCTTAAATCTCACATCTACTTCTGTTGTTGTGAACTGGGGCTCTCCAGAACTTCAACAATTACTACTGTTACCATTTTGATAGTAATGATGATAAAAGTATTTTCCATTTATTAAGAGCTTACTATAGAATCTTAGAGTTGTTTTAATTTGCGTTTCTCTAATTACTAGAGATGTTGAACACTTTTTCATATATTTATTGGTTGCCTGTTCATCATCTTCTGTAAAGTGTCTGTCCAGATCTTTGGCCCATTTATTGATTGAGTTCTTTGTATTTTTGGTGTAAAGTTTTGTAAGTTCTTTATAAATTTTGGAGATTAGTGCTCTATCTGAAGTGTATGTGGTAAAGATTTTTTCCCACTCTCTAGGCTCTCTTTTCACATTATTGATTGTATCCTTTACTGAGAAAAAGCTTTTTAGTTTGAGTCCATTCCATTTATTGATTCTTGCTTTGATTTCTTGTGCTTTGGAAGTCTTGTTAAGGAAGTCTGGTCCTAATCCAACATGATGAAGATTCAGGCCTACTTTGTCTTCTATTTGGTGCAGGGTCTCTGTTCTAATTCTTAAGTCCTTGATCCATTTTTAGTTTAGTTTTGTGCAGGGTGAGAGATAGAGGTTTAATTTCATTTTATTATATATGGATTTCCAGTTTTCCCAGCACCATTTGTTGAATAGGCTATCTTTTCTCCATTGTATGTTTTTGGCTCCTTTGTCTAGTATGAGGTAACTGTATTTTTGTGGGTTTGTCTCTGTGTTCTTCTATTCTGTACCATTGGTCTGCCTGTCTATTTTGGTGCCAGTGTCATACTGTTTTTGTTACTATTGCTCTGTAGTACAGTTTAAGTTCTGGAATTGTGATACCTCCTGCTTCACTCTTCCTGCTCAGGATTGTTTTGGCTCTTCGACGTCTCTTATTCTTCCAGATGAAATTCATGATTGCCTTTCCTATTTCTATGAGGAATGTCATTGGAATTTTGATTGGAATTGCATTCAGTCTGTATAGTGCCTTTGGTAGAATGGCCAATTTGATAATGTTAATTCTGCCTATCCAAGAACATGGGAGATCTTTCCATCTCCTAAGGTTTTCTTCAAATTCTTTCTTTAGTGTTCTGTAGTTTTCATTGGAGAGGTCTTACTCTGATTAGAATGGCTATTATTGAGAACACAAACAATAATAGATGTTGGCATGGCTGTGGGGAAAAAGGCACACTTTTACATTGCTGGTGGAGTTGCAAATTGGTTCAGCCACTCGGGAAAGCAGTATGGAGATTCCTCAGAAAACTTAGAATGGACCCACCTTTTGACCCAGTTATCCCACTCCTTGGTTTATACCCAAAGGTCTTAAAATTAGCATACTACAATAACACAGCCACATCAATGTTTATAGCAGCTCAATTCACAATAGCTAGACTGTGGAACCAACCTAGATGCCCTTCAACAGATGAATGGATAAAGAAGATGTGGTATATATACACAATGGAATACTACTCAGCCACAAAGAAGAATAATATCATGGCATTTGCAGACAAATGGATGGAATTGGAGATTATCATGCTAAGTGAAATAAACCAATCCCAAAAAAACAAAGGTCAAATGTTTTCCCTGATAAGTGGCTGATGATATAAAATCTGGTTGGGGGGGGTGGGGGTGAGAGAAGAATGGAGGAACTTTAGATTATGTAGAGGGGATGAGAGGGGGACAGGTGGGGGTATGAAAAATGGTGAAATGAGACAGACATCACCACCCTATGTACATGTATGATTAATAATGATATGAATGTATATCATGCACAATCACAGAAATGAAAGTTTGTACCCCATATGTGTACAATGAATCAAAATTTAAAAATAATAAAATAATTTTAAAAAAGATACAGCTCCAAAAAAAAAAAAAAAAGAGCTTACTATGGGCCAAGTACTTTACAAACAGGATTATCATCTTATTCTTACAGTTGGGCTTCTATTATTGTCCGTGTTTTACAGGAAAAGAAATGGAGTTCTCAGGAGGTCATGTTAGGGGACAGTGATAGGACCCCACTCCCCTAGTACTCTTTTCAAGCTCTGATTTTAGCCATTAAATTATATATTTCCAACGAAATAGTATATGATCAATTCAATTTTTTTTGCCAGTGTAGCAATAAACTATACTTATTTCTACAACATTTTTGTTCCTATAATAGAATTTATATTATTTGCTAAAATGAGTATGGCATATTTATAGAAAGGTTAGTACTTGTTATCATTTCACTATTGAATCCACCTTTGGATACTACAGTAATCCTCTGAATGGGGAGATCTTTAAAACATACTGTCAAGTGACCAAAGAATGTACTGATTGCTCTTTCTCTTATCCAAGATAAATTTTTAGGCAGAACTAGCCAAAGAGAACTGGGCTGGCATAGAGGATATGCAAGTAGCACCTGATTAGTTCCATTATCCTAACTAAATAGGTTTTGTTCTCTAGACAATGTTTGCAAAATCAAGACATCTACCAATTTACCCCTAGGTCCCTACAAAGTGCTAAAGATGCTATCACATTTACGAACAATTTTCTTTTCATCTTCGCTACTGGACATTTACCCAGAACACTGCTCTTACAGAGACCAGTCACTTATTTCCTATTGTTTTTAACATATTTTTGATGAATTAAACGATTGGAATTGAATTAACACAGAAGTATTAACAGGTATGATTTGGGGAACCTGAATTTAGTAGGAGTAGGATTTTTGGAATTGTAGTCTGTAAAATCCTCTGTTACAGAGCTTGTCACTCAGCATATACATCCCTATGCACTACTGCAATATTTTATCTGTGGAATGTTTCTGGCTGTGCAGCCTGAGTAGATTGAGAAATTTCCTTCAATTTTGTAGCTAGAGAAGCAGGAACTGCAGGTAACACTGGGTGTTTCCACTGGGTGTGATTAGCTTGTATCATTTCTTCCACATTTTCTCATTTATTTTGTCTTTTGAACAAATGTTGAAAGTGACGGCAATAACCCAAGTAACAATAGCATTCATATTCAATACTTGTTTATTGCTGACAGTTTAAAAAAGCAAAGTAAAAATTAAAACTGTACATAACCTTTTTACTGAAATATCACTGCTCACATCAGTGAATATGGTCTTTTAGTCTTTTCTTTTTAATGTATTATATTGTGTATATTGTGTCATAGAAACAGTATGTTTTAAAAACACAGTAATTCTCTCCAGGATGGTTCTACCTTATCAGATTCCTAATGGAAGTACATGAGAATATTACTTTCTCCCATCCTCTATATAACTTGTTTTTAGATGCATAGTCTAGCAGCTGTTTAAATATTTTTTTATCCAGAAGCTAAATATATAAATACAAATTAATTATTTAATCTAGCAATTTATTCTTTATTGTATATGCATGTGTATGACACACATGTATTTCTTTCTCAAAACATAACTGATTTATTAGAATAACATTGCTATTAATAGTTTACCTGGTCACACTTAACAACTGCATGAAACTGCAGATTTATTAAAATGTTTATACATTTTGAACAGCCTCTAATTTTCCCTTTGCTTCTTCTAAGTCAGCAGGATGGCTTTCTTCATCGTTCTAGAAAAATGCTCAGTATGTGTGACTTAACAGTGACTCAGGCATTTCAGTTCAACTCAGATGGCATTCATTCCTTGATGGATGCAAACAAAAGAAAAAAGCTATTCTCTGGCTAAACAGCACAATCCTTTCTATTATTCCAATCTCTACAGATTGTTTGAAAAGTGCAGCATGCTTGGAATTGCTTTCCTAAGAATTAAGCATGGACAAACAAGCCCACACCATTTTAAAAGAAATTCTGATCCTGTGCAGCATGTCAGGAAGCAAAGGCAGAGGAGGGCAAGAGAAAGGTTAGAGCAAGAGTCAGGAGAGGAATCCAGGGGTTTCCTGCAGGCATGTCCTGACTTCAGAAGCCTTTTCAGGACAGGTGTAAATTTCTTGCCAATATAAGACCTCCCCGTGCTCCTTCCTAGTGCATTCTTTTCTTTGGTTCATGATGTCTATGATTTTTCAATGTTATCATTATCAGTGTCACATCCTTAAAATGATCTATAGCAGTATGATCACTATTTTTTGGCTATTTATAATCTCTAAACGCATGTCTTTCTCCTCCTCCGCCTCCTTTTTCTCCTCCTCCTCCTTCTCCTTCTCATAATTATTTTGGTATCAGGGATTGAACCCATGGGCACTTAACCACTGAACCACACCCCAACTCCCCTTTTTAAAAATATTTTATTTAGAGACAGGGTCTTGCTGAGTTGCTTAAGGCCTGGCTAAGTTGCTGTGGTTGACTTTGATCTCATCATTCTCCTGCCTCAGCCTCCTGGGCCACTGGGATTACAGACTTGTGCCACTGTGCCCTGCATGTCTTTATTATTAAAACTAGTATGATTTAAAACACATTTGTTGAGCGTTTTGTATGCAGAAATAGTACTATCTCATACCTAATATCTCATACAATCCTTACCAAGATCTGATAAGGTGATTACTATTGTTCACCTCATTTTATTGATGAAGAGATTGAGATTCAAAGTTAATTATTTTTCTAACATTATACACCAAGTAATTGGTAAAACTGGGGACAAAACTAGGGGATTACCTGTATTCTTCTGTTTATTGCATGTTTGCTGAATTTAATAAAGTGGAAATTGTATGATACTGGATGGCACAGATAAATACAAACAGGTGCATGCTAGACAATAGTTCATTCCACCTCACAAACATTTACCAGACACAGCCAATCTGTAACCTCCAAGAAGGGAATGCAGAGATTAGTGAAGTATAGGCAGCAGAGCTTTCTTATCAACAAGAGGTGGATATATCTTCTCAATCATATGTTCAGCTTCTTTGAAATCTGAAAACTTATTGAATACCTATGGTATTCCAGATATTGTCCTAACACTATTTCTTATTTAAAAATGAATAAAAAATGGTCTTCCTTCAGGAAACTTGCAGTGAGATGAGAGAAGGATACTCAGTTATCTAGTGTAAATTCTAGAAGTCCAGCCCTATGTGTTAACCATGCTGGGAAAGGGAACTCGTTTCCTGAAGAGGTCAACCAGAGTGAAACTCTATCTCTAAAGCAGATCACTTTTCAAAAATGTACAAGAAATAAAGCTGACAATGATTTTTTTCCTTTTATCAAAGATATAAATTGTGGCTGATTTGAATGTAGTGTATAATTCTAATCCCTCTTCTGAAAGGACAAATTAGACTTTCTGGATTGATCCAATGGTTGGTAAATCACACGATCAGAGGCATATGGTTGTTTTTATATAATGGAGATTAGTGCTTCTGGAACACAAGTCCTGAAAGAGAATCATCACTCATCCTTTGAAAGATCTGAAGGGTATGAAAAGGTGAGGATGATTTTTCAGTAAGATACCAATGAACCTATTTGGGACTTTTAAAATGGAAGACAGTATTCTAAACAAGAAGAGGATAAACCGGTTTGAGTCACTTACTATGCTTACTATGTGATTTGGGCAAATAGTCAAGTCCTTCCCAGCTCAGTTTATACAAGGGTTTTTAAATTCCATTTATTAGCTTATTGGCATTATGAACACTTAAGGTTCATCTCATTTATTTCCTACCATAGTCCTGGAATCAGCAGTTTCTCCAAGAATCCCTGGTTCCTTTTGTTGGAGAGGGTATTAGAAATCAAGATCTGGGGACTGGGTGTTTTGCCTTGAATCTTAGTAAGCTGTAGCTGTTCATGAAAATAGTTGCTGGTCTAAATGTACAATGCATAAAGGAAGTGGAATCTTAATGGAAATCAGGCTAGGCCCTGACATAAATGTAAGAGGCCCCTCTCCTCTTTTCTATTGCTGTTGTTGGTTAGTGTTGGTGGTGGAGCTCTGTGGGCAGAAGCTTATGTTCTCATGATCCAAAATCAGGAAGCTTTAGTTATAGGCCAAGGGCTAGAGGTAGTAAATTTTCCATGGATATTCACCATAATGCTAAGGTCGGATGAGAAACACAACCTAGGCAAGATAAAGTAGCCAGATTCAAAATCAAGGGACCCATCCAGAGAAGATGGATCACAGAAAGAACTATGAAATGGAAGTGGAAAATGGGAATTTTAAGGTATACAGAAGAAATACCAAAACTGTTGAACTGAGATAAAGCAAGATTAGAAGAGGAACAAATGGGAAAACAAAAGGATCAGATATTAGAATAAGTACAAAATAAGTCAGTTGAGGACATTTTTGCAACACATATGGAGGAAAGAATCTGAAATTAGAACCATCTTCAGCAATGCAGGATCTCTTGTCTAAGGTTAACCTATTGATGTGGGGAATGGATAAAGAAAATCCAGATGGTAGATGGAGGGTAGGAAGGAGAGTAAAATACTAAAGCTCTGGGCAAGTCTACTACATGGTTTGTGGCCAAATTATGTTTTTCTGGACCTAATGATATTTGGAAACAATCTTCAAAGCTATAGTTAACATTTTAATAGAAGTCTGTCTCCACTGGATTTGGATAATAACACTGCAATTTTCTTTTCTATCATATATCTTCTTTATTGCTTTATTGTACACATCTAGTGTAGACATGGGCTATAGTTACTGAGGTTGCTCATGCTTTTCTGTAATGAATGAGCTCAACTAAAGGATTATGTTTCAAACCTAGCTATGTGAAAGTCTAGTCTTCCAACTTGGTTTAATCCCTATGTTCTTAAGTGCTGACATTTTGTTTGAAAATAAATTCTCAATTGGCAGGTACATTATCATATGCTTTCTCTGAATTCCAGTTTCTGCTAATTTTCAGGGTTTGTGTTCTCTGTAGAGCAGCATTTCATAAAAGAACACTCTTGTACTTGAAGCATTGGCAAATAACTATTTTTCAACCCCCAAGGCTAGTTAGCAGATTTAAAGTATTTCTCTTCTGCATGACTAGCTTGCATGTCAGGATATCATGTATTTTTGTAAATTCTAGGCTCAGGTCTTCACTTTTCCTTTATAAGGGACAATAGAAATAAAGATACTGCTCACCAAAGTTGGGTGGATGATCAGGGCAGCAGTGGTATATTCCTACAAGGAGTTTTAAGGTTTTTGGGTGGTGCCTCTGATGGAGTCTTGTTTAGGATTGGTTTGGTTTGCATAGACCACAGCATGGAGCATTGCTTAATGGGTGAGGAGATTTACATAGCTGTCTCTAGCTCCCATTCCATTTGTCATGTAGGATATGACTCCCACATGTAAGTTTCAAATGAAGGCTATTGACTGGCAATCTTCCTTCCATGGCACCGTACCACATTTACACTTGCATGAGTATTTACAAAAAAAAGTGTGCTAAAGCAACCAACTTCAAACTACTAGAAAGAAGAGTAAAGATTTGAATGTGATTTTTTACATGCAAAGAGTGAGAAAGCAAATGTTTAAATGTTTGACACTTCTTGATGATATTAGGAATTAGAGATTTGTATTTAATAGTGGTGACAACAATATTATTGGTAGACTTGTTATAATAGTAACAATAAAATTTATTCATTATTATTGTAAGAGTTGCCAAAAGCTCTTTCAGTATATTTTCTGATGATGAATAAGAAAACATGACCCCATTTTATATTCTTCCTGTAATCAAGAAAACAATAAAAAGAGCTAGCACAGCAATAGTTAACACTGAAAATTTACTAGGTGCAATGCATCATGCTATGCTCTTAATATGGGTCACCTTAACATTCTCAACATTTCATGTTGCGTAATATTACCACACAAGTACAGAGAGTTTTGACAGCTTTTCCAGAGGCTCATAGCTACTAGTGCCTTACAGATCTTATGATAGTGAAAATCTTTTAAAGTTTGCATTAAATCTCTTCTACCTATGAATGTAGTTTTTCTTATTATGTTAATACATATTTGAGATAGTAACCAAGTTATTCTATAGTTTATATTCATGATTTACATAACCTTTGGATTAAAAACATGTAATCTGACTATCTTGTATATAGATTTAATATTTATACTTTTTCATCTTTTCTGAAACAGATAAGAAAGTAAGGGGAAAACAAGACCCTGGTTAGAAAGTTCCTTAACTGGCATATAGGCTAGAAAACTAACTAGCTTACTGGTAGGACATGAAGAGTAACCAGAATAACCACTTCTCTCACCATCCCACCAGCCCACACTACTTACATTAAAATAGTTGACTTGTTTACCTCAAAAGCACCATGCAGTTTAAGGTTGGAACCTCTGCTTTTATTATTGTTTGTTGCTATCAAGAGCAGAAGATTAAGTCACTGTTATGAGAACAAACCCAATTAATCAGTTTTTCCTGTCCAGCCAAAGCTTTCTTAATTACTAACTCATGGGCTAATAAGAAAAAACAAATAACAGATGTAGCAGTGCAGACTGCAATGCAAACCTCAGTAACCAATTTTTTTTTGAAAATGAAACCAAGACACAGTAAATCTGAAACCCTTTGGCCAACTATTTTGTAAGTATTTCAACTAATCCTTAATGACACTGTAATTTACCAAAACCCACTGAAGTGGAATCATCAAGTTATCTGATTTTTCAGAACATGAATGGGCCCACCCACCTACCTGTCATCAAAAATAATTTTAAGTCCCTTGAGAATATAAACTCCATGGTGACAGACTTACTCTTGTTCACTACCCTACCTTTATCACCCAGAGCAAAGATGGAATATTTATTGGGTTAGAACAAATGAATGAAGGGAAGAAAATAGGTTCTGGTCAGTGCAGTTTACTCTGTTCTTTGAGTTGGTACGTCTTAGTTTGTTCACTGTCTCGTGAATTTTACAAATACTTGCAGAGTCTGGATTTGTGGCTGGGCTCCGCAGAGCCCTAAGGATGTAGCCCTTAATCCAGCAGATACTATTCTTGACCCCCTGCAGCTTGCCATCTGTCTTTATTTCCCACTAAAGAAAGGTAAATTTATTGTCCAGTCCAAACACCACATTGAATTTTGGAAAGCTTGTAAAGGTCGTATTGAATGTTTTCTAGGAAACTCATTATCATGCAATTTCTCTGGTTGAATGGTTAGTTATTTGCATCCCATTGTCACATATGGACAGGGAGTTTTGCTTTCTTCGTTGCTGAGGCTTCAGCACTTAACACATTATGAATAAAGAAAAACTATGGGAAGAGTATGAAATATGTTAAAGATCAATGGTACTAGACCCTTTATATATGTGATCTCAGCATAGACGTACTGGTAACCTCAATCGATTTTTGGATTTTTATTTCCGTTTCATAAATGGAGAATAAACCTAGAGATGTAAGGTAACTTTTCCTAAAACCATGTACCTGGAAAATGACAATGCCTTAACTCAAATATGGTCTGACTCATACTGCCTTACTTTAGCATGTAAGACATAACTCCTTCACTCAATGTCTGCCACAGATTGTCTTCTGGTTTTCTACTTCAACTTGTTTTCAAAGGGCTCATACCAAACTCAAGTCTTTAATATTTTGGGTTATGATGCATATGTTAATTGAAAGAATATATGATGATATAATTATGGATAACATCATAATTTTTGTGGTTTGTCCAAACAAAGCTTCATTTCTTGCTCAGGTAAGGTCTGGAGCAAAACAAGGGAACTCTCCATGCCAATGGTCTCCTGCACAGCAACCTAGTGACCCAGACTAGTGTCACTTTGCCATCTGACACTGCCACAAGTCTAGTCATTTGGAGAGTTAGGTCAAGAGAACACACAGAATGACTCATCTTGCTTCTACCCAAAGGTGACAGTCATTACCTTTGTTCTTATTTCATTCATCATAACAAGTCAGACATTCTTGCTTCATTTCAAAAGAGTGGGGAAGTGTGATTCTTCCACATGTCTGGAAAAAGAAGATGATACAGATAGTAAATAGTTGTTATGTCAATCATACTAGAGAACTATGCTGCATGCCTATGTCTATCTTGTATTAATATTCTATATTTAGAAGATAATCTCTATATATTGCTTCTTCTTGTTTGACAATAGGTCACCTTCTGTTTTACAAATTGGGGTCCTCTGAACAACATCCCTACTTAAAGAATGAAATTCCTTTGTTTTAAATAATAGTTAGTACTGAGAAATTAGAAATAATGGATGATCACAAACAAAATAATGAAAAATTCACCCCAAACCCACAATCTATCATTCTTTGGTAGCAGCTTTACATATAAAAAATTGAGGAAGATGCTATTTGTTATCTTCAATTCAACTGCTTCCTCCCATACTCCCGTGTCTTTAGCAGGATCTAGAAATTCTGGCTGGTCCTCATCTGGAGAGGTTCATTTAAAACTGAAAAGTGTTCCAGAATTTTAGCCCAGAAACAAGCAAATGCTATTAATAAGCACACACTCTATTTCTAATTTAGACAAATGACCATCAACTTGAAGCTGCATATTATTATTGTAAGTGCATCATTTTAAAAATATAACATTTAACTTATTCTTTGTATTGAAATGTTTAAATTTTATTACATTTTTTCCCATTATTTTCATTTAATCTAGAAAAAGAAAAATATACAATTAGTGTGTTGAAAAGTAAAATTGGAATCCAGGGTTTCTTGTTTTAAGTTTTTCCCTATATTCTCTATATAAGGATTCCAAATAAAGCAGCTATAATTTAGATATTAAAATGAAATGGGATTGACAATTCATTTAATAAACATTCACTGAACATTTCAGTGAGGGAGATAATATGTCAGGGACTAGAAGTATAATGATGAACTTGAAAGACCCTTTTTGGGAAATTTTTGAAAATCTAATTATCTGACAGAGGATTTATGTTCAGAATACAATAAAGTGAGTGAAAGAAATACTGTTTTGCAATATAACACTGAGAAATATTATTCTTCAATATACATAGTATCAGGTTTTCATTCATCTACTGTTTTGCACCCTTCTGCAAGTTGGTATTAAAATTTATAGTGACCTTCCTTCCTTAGTCATGTATCAAATACTCATTCATTTTCACTAAGGAAGAACCATTTTAGATATTTCTCACAGGTTTGACTGTATTATGAATTTTTTCTAACATTTGTGTGTGTGTGTGTGTGTGTGTGTGGCATCTTCTAGAATCCTAACTCAGTTTCTGATTGGGTTTGATGTCGTCATTGTCAAGTGCATTTGATCTGCCAATGCCAACAGGTCTGAGGTGAGCCTGTTGAATATGTAAAATATTTTTTCCAATGTCTTTGATAAATTAAATAGTAAAATATGGTGATGTTATTTTGTTTCCTTAGTGACCTGGGAATACATTGAAAGTTTAAAAAGTTTAAGTATTTTGAAATTTATTTCTATAATTATTTTATTTCTAGCTTTTCTTTTTAGACCACTTCAAATTTTGAATAAAAAGGAACACAATAATCCTAAATGTGTTTCTTTTTCAGGAACTTATAAAATTTTGCCAATCCAACACAGGAGGACCCTTGGCTTCAGATGAAAGTTAAAGTTTCAGGATCAAGTCTCATTAAAACTAGCAGTCGTAATCTTAAGAACTATTGTTTCAGTTGATCCTTTTGGGAAAATTAAGTTAGAAACATGCTGCTTCAGGTCACCAAAATGAAGGTTAAAATTTCTTCTTTTTATAAAAATTTATTTATTTTGATTCATTGTACACAAATGGGGTACAGCTGATGTTTCTCTGGTTGTACATGAAGTAGAATCACACCATTTGTGTAATCATACATGTACATAGGGTAATGATGTTCGTCTCATTCTGTTATTATTCTTACCCCCTTCCCTGATCCCACTCCCCTATGCTATCCATCCTTCGTCCATTCTTGCCTCCCTCCCATCCCACACTATGTATCATCATCCACTTATCAGAGAAATCATTCGGCCTTTGTTTTTTGGGGATTGGCTAATCTCACTCAGCATGACCATCTCCAACTCCATTCATTTACCTGCAAATGCCATGCATCTATCTATTAGTTGAATTAAATATTTTAATTTTTGAGCACTTTTTAACTTCCTGAATAAGCAGGGAAATTGTCACAAGTATTCATCTTTGTTAGAGAAACAAAGATGAATACTTTCCCATTTTACTTCCCTTCTTCAAGTTCTTATACTAGTATTTGGATACTTTATCATCTATAATTTTTATTTCTGTTAAATAATTTAACTGCATTTAAAATTCTTCCTTTGTTTATTATTATTATTATTATTATTATTATTATTATTATTATTATTTTGCTTTGGATCTTAATTGTAGAATACCTCAAAGTAGATCTTAGACAAATTCAATTTCAATATTCAATTTATTGACACACATTATATTGATAAACCTCGACTTGTTAAAGCTGCTGCTGACAGGAGAGGAAGGCTCATGGAGCCTAAGTAGTCATTCAGCAGTCAAAGAATTATTAAAGGGATGCTGTATTGAAAAACCCTATTATACTATGGAGGACATTTTAAAAATAAGTAGAGTAGTGTATTAAATGCTATATTATTTAAATGCTAAGGAATTATCTTTCCATTACAGTTAGTAATGGTCAGTATTATATCCAAGTTTGGCAGTTTGTCATAAAATTAAATATTAAAAGGTTATAATGAGAAAGGATAAGTGAATGGAAAATCATGCAAAGAAATAAATGAAAGAATTGAGTTGCTGAGCCTGGAAGAGTGGAAGAGAGATGTCAACTTAGGGGCCAGGTATATGAGTATGGAGGGTGGGAGGAAAAGAGAAACCCAAGGTGTCAATTGCTCTTCAAGTTTTCATCTGTATGCCCATTCAAGTAAATCCAGCTAAAATTTCAACAACAGGAGATTTAGGTAGAGAAGATTTCGTTCGTAATCCAAGAATTATTAAGGAATATCGTGTAGCTTGACTACTAATTATAAAATATGGTGAAAATCTCAGATGGTAGGAAAGTTAACATACCCACAGGGAGTGATTCTTTCATAAAGAATTCCATAGACATATCTTTTAGCTGTATTTTCTGGAACCCAACTGAACCAGAAAAAGAGTTGAATGTATTAAATGCTAGAGAGATAATATTTCAAATCCATGATATTGATAATCTTAGCTTAAACTTATTTATTCCATGCCACATATTATGAAGTATGCTTCCACATACTATGAAGTAGATATGTATTATTTCTACTTTATTGTATGTTCACACAAATCTAAGGGGAGATTCTTGCAACACTTCAAGTGGGGCATTTTGAGGAAGAGACAACATGCATATCCAGGATAAGATCAGACAGAATTCACTGTTGTTTTACCAGGAGCAAAGAAACATTAAAGTGAGGTCACCATATAAGTAAAGGCATATCCTATCTTGGCTTTGACCTTGACTCATCTCCCTAATGAGCCTGTGGCTTCTGGTGATACTATTCAGGAGCACCATATCTGACTGGATCTGAGGAACAACTAAATTCTAGCTATGCAATTCTTTCATTTGGATTTGGTCCAAGAGCAATGCTTACAAAACTCTATTCCTAATGGACTCTTCATCTTCACTTTATATGTGACTAACTTCATGTTTAGTGAGGTTAAACACACTGGCCTCAGTTGTTATAAGATGAATGGCAGGATCCAAACCAATCCCTAGAACTAGCACTCAGATATCTCATTGTGCAGCAGCACCCCAGGTGAGCACAGATGACTGCTTGCATAAATGTGAACCCAAGACATGATCAAACCAGGGCTCATTCTTCCTTCCCACCATCCCCATTCAATAGGGGCAGTCTGACTTGTTCCTGTATAAAAACTCTGGCATGGCTGGGACTTTTCTGATGACTTTTAAGTAACAGGTCACTCTAAAGACTAATAAATCATGAACATTATCTTGAGCCAGAAATTAAAATATCAGTTCTATATAGGAATGAACTGAACCACAAACTCAGTTCGTTCAGCCTCTCCGCTGGAGAACCTCATTGGTAGAGGAAATGGTATTGGCTTCTCTGTGTCCTCACTTGACCTTCTTGGTCTTTCACTATTTTTCAGACTCCACCATGCTTGAAGGTAAGGAAAGAAGAGGGAGAAAGTAAAAAGGGATAGAACAATTGTTTCTGGTACAACAGACTGCCAGGTGACTTTTTCTGTGTTAAGATACACTGCTTCCTTCAGGGGTTCCCTGTAGTCCTGCAACTTCTTTATTCTGAGTGGTCACTTGCAACCTCTTCCACAGCTCCTGTTTTCTCTTTAGCCTTTTCACATCAAAACCATTTCTCCCCTGCAGATACTCCCATTGGACAGGACTTAAAGAGATCTTCTGACATTCTCTCTCCTGTGTGGTCCACGACCTCTCCATGGGAAAACACACTCATTCTGTGCTTTGAATCACTGGGAGTGGAGTCTGTTCCCCAAACGGCAGCACTTGATATGTGACTTCGGCTGTCTTCAGTCCCCCTTGCCTATAATTTACACTGGAGTCAGATAAAACCATTCATCCTGCTCCCTACTTAGGGAAACACATAGCAAACTTCCAGATGATTTTTTTGAGGCCTATTTCTAGGTTTGAGATAAGAACATAAGTGTTCATTTCTTTTTCTTCACTGTTAGGGTGTGGTGAGGACTCATATAGAGTGACGGACTTCCCTCTCCAAGTACAGTTAATTCTCACTGTTCATTACAGCTATAGTCCAAAAAGTCTCTAGGAACTTGAATTACTAGATACCGAGACATTGGCCCTTGGGGAAAATGTGAGGTTAGGTTCTTTTATCTCTGATCACAACATTTTCATCAACCCCTCAATATGTATCCTTTTTTATGTGTTTTTATGCTTAAAGGCACCTTATTTAATAAACCTTATTGGTTCATTGAATTTTAACTTGCTGCCGGCAGCACTATAACCCATGATTGAATGCAGCTTATCTAAACAAGTAGTTTCTCCATGAGGCACTTCATAAACTTAGGACATTAAGTATCACTTCAGCACTCTGCTTGGTGCCATTTTAACAGCATACACACCAGTGAAAAGCACAAAAAGGAACAAATCCTAACATTAAATATATTGGTAAAAGGCCCTTGTTTGCAGTAAGAGAGCTGAAACAAGAGGACAGTGTCACATTGCTGTATTTCAACTGGCAGCATGCACATAGGGTGAGTCCAGTGTTTTGCTATTCTGCATGTCCTCTGAGACCAAAAATTTTGATGAGAATTGATTTTGGGGTTACAAATAAATTTTAGTGAGTATACAAGTTCGCAAATACAGGATCTGTGAATAATGAGGATTGACTCTAAATATTTACAATTGTATCCTCACCAAACTTTCTCCTTTCTTATATTTATGTTCTTGAGCTGGCTTAAGTATCCCAGGGTGGGGAATGAGGCCTTGAGGCCACTCCTTTGGCAAAACTGAGTGTAGTGATTAGAAACCTCACATTGGAATTTGACATCTGTTGTCTTTCAGTGTTTCATAGAAATGTGGATTTTAACATTAAGTTAAACACACATTTGAAAGTGTACCAGTCAGGGTTTGCTTGGCAAGAAACAGAAACTAAATCTGCATAATTTAAACTAAAAAATGCATTTATTAAAGGATTTCTGAAAAACAAGGAATCTTAGGGGAAATCTGAAAGTCCTGGACTGGAAGGCAGGCAGGAGTCAGGAGTGCTGGACTGCAGCCAGAAGCATGGGATATATTCGGACATGGTAGTTCACACCTGAAATCCCAGCTATTGCGGAGGTTGAGGTTAGAAGATTGCAAGTTCAACACCAACTGAACAACTTAGCAAGATCCTGCCTTAAAACAGAAAGATTTGAGGACGTAGCTTAGTGGCAGAACTCTCCTGGGTTCAATAACCAGTACCACAAAAATTGAGGTGGGGTACTACAGAGGACACCAGCATGACTGCTTCTGCCCACAGCTGAACTGCTGCCACTGCCCATACTTATTGCTTCTGGATCTGATGGAGCTACCTTCTCCCAAGAGGGATTCTCCTTTTCCCTTATTAGCTCAGGACACAAAGTCCAGAGCAGGTATCTCTGAATGACTGAACTGAGACTATGAATTCTGTATCCTCCATGCAGGGGAGACTATACAAATAAGTATTAGATATTTTTAATTTCCATAGTGGGAGGAAGGCTCTGTCTCCCACCAAAACTCATAAAGTGAGAAATTTATCATGTGTAGAAAGAGAGATCAGATATTTGGCAGCCAGAAAATAGAAGATCGTGAAGATTCATACTCACAGACTTTAATGCCAATTAGAATTGGAAGAAAACTGAGTGTGGTGGTGCACGCCTGTAATCCCAGCACTTGGGAGGCTGAGGCAGGAGGATCATGAGTTCAAAGCCAGCCTCAGCAACCTAGCGAGGCCCTAAGCAACTCAGTGAGACCCTGTTTCTAAATAAAATACAAAATAGGGCTGGGGATGTGGCTCAGTGGTAGAGTGCCCCTGGGTTCAATCCCCAGTACCAAAAAAAAAAAAAAAAAAAAAAAGAATTGGAAGAAAATGCCAAATTCTTCTCCCTTTCAGATGAGAGAAATCCACGCAGAGCACCTTAAAAAATCATCTTATTGCCTCTACTTGAATTTTCAAATGATGGAGAAGTTTTTGCTCTGCATTTGTATATTCATCGGTGTCATAATGGGATGTGATTCTAGGTTTAAACTTCACATGAGGATGGACCAAGTCTGTTTGTTAGTCATTATGTGGTCAGTGTCTGGAAAATTGTAGGAGCACTAAAAATTCTTGTTGAATGAATGGTAGAAACTCAAGGAACATTGTGAACATTGATCCCACTGACAGGGTGGAGTTGCAAATGAGTGGGATAGATTTAGAAAGGAAATTCCACCTGTCCTTTTTTTTGTTCTTCTGAGTTTCTCAACCTTGACAGTATTGATGTCAATAGTAAGAATGGGAAGGCATGTCTCTTGCACTGAAGGATGTTTGGCAATATCCCCAGCCTCTATACACTGAATGCCAGAAGCATCATCCTTCCCAGCTGTGACAACCAAATGTGTCTTTGGACACTGCCAAATACCCTGGGCTGGTGGTGGAATATTACCTCCTGTTGAGTATTACTGCTATTAACTTTAAGAAATTTAATCCAGTTATCAAATCCAGAAGGACATATCTTTTTGCTTAGTTATCAAAAACGCCATAAGTTATAGAAATTAAGTGATGCACTTTCTTTATTCAGTAGACAAGGACCTGGTCAGAAATGTTATTACAATCTTAAAGTTTCATAATTAAGTCTGAAATAATCTCCCATTTCAACTCTGAAAATAATTGCTTAATTTGACTATTACTAGAGAAGCATTTTACTTAACTCTCCTGTCCGTACTTCACAGAATAAGCAGTGTTTCCTAGGATGTTATGTGACTTCTGAGGCCTCTCTAGAGGGTCAGAGGACTGAAAATTTGTTAACACTGAACTGCAGATATAGACTTCATAATCAGTCTTCGAAATGAATTTTAAGATCCCACATTGACTTGTACCTTCAAGAAACTGATCAGACCTTGGTGAAGATGAAGCACCTCGTAGAGCCCTTTGGATATCTTATTGCTCTATTGCTCTTAGTAGTTGTGGGGATGATGTGTCAAATGATGTAAGGGACAGAAAATTCACCATCCCCCCCAGTCTGCTTCGATTGTCAAAATACCCTCTTCCCTGTCCTTACCACTACCAGCCAAAGCACTTGTGATGTGACAATGACTTGTGAATTTTTCTAACATCTCATATTTCATCTGTGCTTTGGAGATCTAATGCCCTCACTGCTTTTGAGGTAGCTGTTTTTGTTCTCTGTAATCTTTCCATTTTAAATTCAGTGCACAAGTTCTGTGGTAATCAGTCTTCCCCTGGATACTTGGGATGAGTGGGAGGTATTGGATTTTGATCAGGGAACTACAATGTTCATTATACATTGAACATCAAGGAAATTTTACCCTGAAATTTTAACCTATTTTGTGTCATCCATTATGACATACTCAATGACCATAGTAAGGAAATGATTCAAACATTATAGAAGAAGAACACCATTACCCAGTTTGGACAACTAAAACCTAGAAGCATTTTAATTATTATATATATATATATATTTTTTTTTAACCATTCCTAAAAGTATTTCTCCTTGAGTGCCACATTTTGTCACTGAAATAATAAAGGCAACAATGCTGGCACCATTGCTTAATTATGTCTCATGCATTCAGTAAGTTTATTCTTCCAAGAAAAAGTTTGGAAGGTACAAAATTTAGTGCCACCATCAGAGGATATCCAATTTTACTAATGAGGAAAAAATGTCACATCACAACCTCAATCTTTGTGTTGATTGGCCACCAGCCTTTAGAATAAACCACAGAGATCTGTGTGATTTCTAGGTACTGACTTTGAACTTGTGCACTGAATTTAAAATGGAGAGATTACAGAGAACAAAAACAGCTACCTCAAAAGCAGTGAAGGCTTTAGGTCTCCAAAGCACAGATGAAATATGAGGTGTTAGGAAAATTTATAAGTAGGCCTATAATACAATGCAAACATGGAGAGATCCATTGTCTTGGCAAATATTTCATTTTGTTAATGGGTCAGTTCTTATCAGACCATTTCACAAGGCTCAAAAAAACTCATGCCAATGTGTTCTTCTCAAATATGAAAGTTGAACAAAATCTTTAACCCCTTGTTACAAAATTAAACTGGTAAACCTTCCTGCAGGATGCAATGTGTCCTTTAGTTGAAACCAATCAGACCAAGTTTCTGTCAGAAAGAATAATCCCTAAATGCCATTTCCACTGCTACTGAAAGGCAATGGTGAGGTCATAACCTTTACCCTGGACTCACACTTGAGTGATGTCACCATGATAATTATTGCTAAAATCAAGTTTCTATTGTGAACATTGAAATAATGATTCTGTTGCTAGGAAACCAAACTAGTGAAGAAAATAGTTTTTCATACTTGTTAAATAAAATGATATTGTATTTGTTTTGATAGCAAATGGCAGAGACACTCACTGTAATTGAGCCATACAGACTGTATTATTCTAATTTAATTGATTGGTCCAGCAGGAGAGGAAAAAAAGCCAATTCTATAAACAATATTATTGATGGTTATAAAAATGGAATTGACTTGCTCATTAACAGTATTGGCTAACTGGAGGATTTTTTTTTTCATTGTGTGAATGATTTATAAAACTTAAGACAATGGTCAAGGGAAGCACAAGGAGCAGAATTAAGAAAAAGGACCACTTCAGTGATAAAATGATGCTTATTCTCTTGGTATTCAGCTATCCAAACATCTTTTTCATTGGAGTCTTACTGGCAGCGAATACTCTTAAGTCATAGTAGGAGAAGGGAAAGAAATAAAAATGCTCATGTGAAAAGCCTACCAGGAAACTCTTGTTTCCTTTTGGGCTATGCTAACTAGGGTAACCTTTATGGTTATCTTTGATACACTGAGACATTTCATGAAAAACAACAGTGATCATTTGAGCTTTTGCTATGAGCAAAGTTCCTTACTAGTTGATTTATGAATATTATTAAATTTTATCCTAACAACTACAGTTAGGTCAGCATCGTTAGTCAAATTTTACAGATAGGGAAAAGGGAAATAGGTCATCCAAGGCCAACAACTCGTCTACAACAGAGCCAAGCATCAAGACCAAATCTACCTCATTATATCAACTATGCTGTCTACATCTATATAGATGTTGGTAGATATAGAAAAAGATGTCAATATGTACACATATATATACATATATGCATATTTACACATATATGTATGTATGTAGATTTGTTACAAATTAACTTTATGATGCTTTCTGATGCTGTTCATATGATCTTTTAATATCCTTGGCCTTTGGTTTCTTCAAGTTTTCAATACTGGAACAGCTTGTTATAATGTTTAAAACTATTTGAGATTGTTGGCTAAAAGTAGCTGTCAAGTTAAAGGACAAGGCAAAACCAAGGGAAAATGCACCCTGAGAGAGAGAACAGGTTCCAAAAGCTGAGAGAAGGGGCCCATGCTTCTCAGCCATGGCAGAACCTTTGACAGTGAGAGAAAGGGGACCTATGATTCATCTACTTTGTTCTGCATTGTTTAGTATAAACACAGTGGAGTGTGGTGACAAAGATTTTTTTCTGCCCTTCTTCCCTTTCTCTGCCACATTTTTGGAGGCACCAATACCTTGGAAACCAGTCCTTGAAATTCAAAGGACCTACTTGAAAAGAAATGGGCATAATCCCTAATTGTTCACAAGGAAGGTCTGTGGATGTATTTGTTTATAATGATGGTTCTTAAAGTATTAGAAACAAACCCTTTGCACTGAGACCCCTAAGGCTGCCTGTTTTCTAAAAGCAAGCAGTCTTGATATTAGACTTTATTTCTCTATTCTCAATTGAAATGAAATTCTGACACTTGGGGGCTTGGGAAAATAGTGCGTGGTTTGTTTGAATGCATTCTCCTCTGAGATTCTATTGTCAGCCTGCAGAGCTGCTCCCTTTCCCCACTCCATGGCCCCCTCCCTCTGCATGCACCCTGTGGTTAAAGAGCCCAATACTCTGAGCCAAAAGTATTTTCAATAGAAATACCAGGAAAATGCTGTTTCTAATGGCATGCAAAAAGCAAACAACATGAAAGCCAAGTTTATGGGAACCTCAAATCTAGACCTCTGAAAAAGGAAGGTATAAAAGCCTCTGAGTACAGTGGGAAGAACATTGCTATGTTCCAACACGAAAATTTTAAGGTAATGTCGCTTGGCACATTTCATTTTTAAAATGAATAACACCAAAGGAACTTATCAGAAATGCTGTCATGAGTAATTACTTGAATTTTGTAATCTCTTCAACTTTTTTTAACCTCTTTGTTCACATTATAGGTATGAATTGCCTGTTTATGTATGACGGACTTTTGCGGCTTCAGAAACCACTCCTTTCTGCTCTGTGTGGTTTTCCCATCCTCTTGTCACTACCTGTGTGCACATGTATCATCCATCACAGCAGGAGCAGTCCTAGTTTACTTTGCTGTAACTCAAGTCACGTTCCATGGTTTATAAGATCTCAGACACCAGGGATTTACCATTGTGTAGGAAGGTTAAATGATTGTGCTAATTAGCACATAGCTAGCTTTAATAAACTCTTGGGCCATGCCAGTCCTGTGTGGGTAATGACTGTGTTATTACAGTTCAGAGATGGCTACTGAGTTGAGAGAAGGGGGATCAGGGACTATTTATAAAGTTGTGATGTTTATATTCAGAGAGATGGGTAGGATATGAATAGGTAGTAACAGCCGGAACTACAAAGGAAGTGCAGGAAATGGAAACATGATCCAAGCAAGATTTGAGGTAGCATGTTACAGTGGAAACAGCAAATAGCAAATCAGTTTTTGATTCAGATGGATACCATTTCCACACCATGTTTTAGTTAGCTTTTTACTGCTGTGACCAACAGACCTGACAAAAGCAGGTTTAGAGGAGGAAAAGTTTATTTTGGGGAATCACAGTTTCAGAGGTCTCAGCCCATAGATGGTTAGCTCCATTCCTGGGGCTAAAGGTGAGGCAGGACTTCATGGTGGAAGGGTATGGCAGAGGGACGCTGCTTAGGACATACACCAGGATGCAGAGGGAGAGAGCTCCACTCACCCCAGTCATACACAAACCCAAGCTACCTACCCACCACCTCCTCCTGCCACACCCTACCTGCTTACAATTACCACCCAGTTAATCCCTATCAGTGGATTAATGCATTGATTCATTAAGGCTCTCAAAGCCGAATCATTTCACTTCTAAACCCTCTTGCCTTTTCTCACACATGAGCCTATGACGAACACCTCATATCTAAATCATAACAGCTTGATGTTGATTCATACTAGCAGGTTACGTACTGCCTTAGGAATACTGCTTAGCTTCAAGGGCTGATGTCCCCTGTTGTAACACAGGAGTGTTGGCATTCTGTTGATGAATTACATCCCTACCACACTGAATATTGCTTTTCATACAGAAGGAGGTTAAACTAAATACTGGGGAATGAATATCTACCAAAGTAACAGAAATTAAGTGAAATAACATGGAAATGCCAAGTACATAGTTGACATGCAGTAAACACTGGTTCTGTAAGCTTTCTTCCTTCTTTTTCCCTTTCAGGAAATTATTGCTCATGTGTTGCATACACTAGTATCCATTTAACATCACGTCTCAATTTTTTCTAAATTGTTGTTTGTAAACAATTTACATACACTCCTATCAAGTGTATTACTCACAGTTACCTGTATATTATTCATAACCTGTGTCTTACCTTAAACTATCTTCTTCTTCTATGTTATTATTTTCCTTCACATCTGTACATCTAAAACCCTACCTATTTTTAAAGACTCAGTTCAGATTCTTGATTCACAAAGTGTTCTCTGATCCCTGAGAGCCAGAATGTGTCTTTTCTTTCTCTGAAATTCCTTAACTATTTATTTGGATTTTCCTTTGTGAAATGTGACATTTTCATTTTTACATGTGTTTGCTTATGCAAATATTTGTCTTTTCTTCCTTTTTATACTTCTTAAAGACAGGGCTTGATTCACAATTATCTTGAATGTTTCATGTAAGGGTCAAAGTTTGTATTCTGCAGTGAGTAGGCACTGAATATTATTTGAGAAAAAAAATCAAACTTTTGTTGAGCAATTGGAAATATTTTTGGATGGTTTAGATATACATTTGGAAATATTTTTCAAAAAGGTGGTAATTTATAGCTAAGAGAATTGATCCAAGAGGAAGTATTAAAAAAGAACTAAAGCAAAATGGACACTTTAGTGTAATAAACCAGCATGGTACAGTAATTATTCCTTCTGTCCCATATTCCTGCCAATACATTAATATGATAGAATTAGGTGTGTGGCTAGTCTGCCTCAGCACTTGAAAATGTGGTGGCATGACATCATCTGTAAGGAAATGAGAACCTTGCTATTACGCTGTCTTTGTCTTGATGGTGTGTTAAGGTTCTTTCCATATTTATATACATGTACACAAATTTATGTGTATGTGTACATATATACATAGATGCATATATACATATGTTTATACATATATGGATATATATGGAGAGAAGGAGAGAGAAAGTGAGACATTTTAAAGAATTAACTCATGCAATTGTAGGGAGTAGCAAGTCCAAAATCTGTAGAGCAGTGGCAGTCTGGAAATACAGGTAAGAGTTGATATACTCTTGAGTCTAAAATTATCAGGACAAGTTAGCAGGCTGCAGCAGCCTGGAAATTTAGGTAGAATTTCTATTTGCAGTCTTGAGGCAGAATTTCTTCTCTTTTGGGAATGTCAGTCTTTGCTCTTAAGCCTGCAACTGATTAATTAAGACCCTCCCACAGTATGGAGAGTAATCTACTTCAAATTATAAATGGTAATCCATCTAAAAAATTTAACCACAGCAACATCGAAACTAGTGTTGGATCAAATTGTTGGGCACCACAGCCTATGCATGTTGACACATAAAATTAACTATCATAGATGGTATTAAATGAATGGAAATGATCATTCTGGAAGACAGGTACATGACCCTGGGGTTTTTGAAGAAAAAAAGTGAAGGCTGGACTTGAACAATGTTCCTAGGGTCCATTCAGAGATGGTGAGGTAAATGTTAGAGGGCAAAGTGTACTGAGAGTCAGGTGGGAGACATTCCCTAAACGCCATCTAGCCATCATTGGCTTGCAGACTTAGAACCACCCAACAAAACATAAATGTCTTCAAGTGTGCTATTGGCAATTGTGCCAAAACTGAGCAGAGAATTGGACTGCAAGAAACCATTTTGGAGGAATTCTATTTTTATAAGAACAACATATTCATACTTGTGTTTTACTGAATCATACTTAGAAAAGGAAGTCTATCTATGATTCTTCAACCTGTATTTAAAGTTTCATAGAAAACATTCTGAGTTCTGTTAAGAACTACAAAGATGTACAAAAATGTCAAAAATTTGCAAGGAAGAACTTCTGGATTTAGGCCAGAAAAACAAATACTGCTACTAGCTCCTCCTCTGGAGACACAACCTCTGGAGGTACAGGGGGGAAGGAAGAAAGTGGAAGAAACTCAGCCCAGAGATTTAGTGCAGTGATGCTAATGGAAGTTCCACAAATATTCAGGAAAATCAGAACTTGATTCCTGATTTTAGAAGGCAGAAGTTGGATCTTCTGTTAGGAATAATTTTAGTAAACAAACAAAACAACAGAACTTTTAGCAAGACTATCAATAGACTTAGATAATGTCAGAGGTTAGCAAATGAACCAGAATCATGAAAAACACAATTGCCAAATAATGTAAAACCTGGACATTAGAAAAAATAAATTAGCAAACAAGAAGATAAATCCATTTATTTTTGTGGAAGAAGACAACAAAGAAAATAAGCCAATTGTGATAACATGACAATAAGGACGGAGGACTCAACCTAAAGACCCAACATACCAATGGAAGAATAGAAAAGATGAATAAAAAAAAAAAAACAACAACATTCAAAAATGACTGATTTTTTTTTTTCTTTTTGGTACTGGGATTGAACCAGAGGTGCTGAACTGCTTATAACCATCTGGCCATTTCCCCAGTGCCTCCCCCCACTTCCCTTCTTAATATATTTCATTTTGAGACAGGTTCTTGCTAAGTTACTTAAGGCCTGCACTAAATTGCTGAGGCTGGCTTTGAACTTCTTATCCTCCTGCCTTAGCCTCTCAAACCTCTGGATTTATAGGTATATGCCACCTCACCCAGCTTGAATGTTTTTTTCCTAAAAGAAGCACACCAGTTTAGATCCTCACTTCAAGTCTATATAATGTTTCCAGCCCTAAAGAAAGAAAAAATGATACCTAATCTTGTCTAGGTCTGTCACACTCCTGGAAGAGGCTTGGGGACAGCTGAGATGTCTTCTAAGCCAAAAAATATTTCTAGAGTCAGCCCAGGGCAGGAGATGTAGGAAAGGAGATGTGGATTTTAGCTGGGATGAAAGGGAAATCTCTTATCAATCTGAGTTTGAAGGCCTGGGGATGCTGGTATATTTCTGGGGGGGAGCAGATGAAGAAAGAATTAAAACAAAGAACTCAGAAATGAGAGTCATGGTTAGAATAGTTTGATAAACTAGTTTGATAAACTACCGTCTTAAAAAGAAAGACCAATACTTTTCTTCAAAAACTTGGCAGTATAACTCTTAATTGAATGAACAAAATCTTGTAAAAAGGAGCAAAACAAATATTTAAACTATACCTTTTCAGATGTGATTTAAAAATTATTTATGTTATTGATTTTGACATTTAGTTAAAGACAGAGTTTTAAAAGTTTTTGAAAAAAAAATCATGCTGCTAAAGTTAGGATGTCCAATAGAATAAACACATGCACACATAACTCAAAAAAATTGAGAAAGTAAACACTGGAAATGAAACCATAATACAAAGTGATAGAAGTAATAATGATATAAAATATAACATATGAAAGGATCAGATTATTAAAAGCATCAGACTATGTTGGTACATTAAATCCAATGTCATGCAAAATACTTAAACTGGTTAAATAAGATATAAACAAAATTAAAATATTAAGTTATAAAAAGAAGTAAATGGTTACAAATATTTGAGATATTAAGAAAAAAATCAGTACTAATTAAAATAGATATGAAGTGCTTTTATTGCTCAAAGGCAATATACCTAATGAAGTCTCAACAGTTATGATCATGTCCATGTGCCTGTGGGTCCTCATCATGAATAAATAAAAAATCACCAAAGCATGACAATTAACTAATTCTAGTGGAAGATTTTTAAATAAAATTTTAATCTAGTACGAATGAGGGAATCTAGAACAGATCCTTTCTTCAGTTTACTGTAGAACAACTAGATGAATGACAACATAAAATATTTAAAATTTTAAATCTAGTTGATTGGTGGGCATAAATGTTTCCAAGTAAACTGGGAAATACAAAATTACAAATTTCTATAGTCCATGGAACAATTACAAAAAGATTATGAACTATACCACAAAGAAAACTACAATAAACTTTATAAATTAGTGATAGTTTAGGCCTCCTCAGACCAACAAGTGACAAAAGCAGAACCCTGAGATACTGACTTCGGTCTTATCATCCAATGCCAATATGATTGGAAGTCACTTTAAACGTTCTGGAAAGCAGTCTGGCAATATGTTTTAAGAAGTTAAAACATGTTTTTTTAAAAAGCATATTTATTCAGTAATCCTACTTCTAGGAATCCATTATAAAGAAATGTTCTGAAATAGGGATATATTTTTGCCAAAGTTTTTATCAACATGTTCAACAGCTGAAAAATTATTAAGATATGATATCTCTATATGAGAGCATATTGTGCAGAAATTGAAATAATATTTACCCAGATATTTTAATGATATGAGAAAATGAAAATGACGTCATATAGTGTGAAAAAGAAATAGGACTAAAACTATATTTAGTGTCATCCAGGAAAATTTGAAGAAAATGCACCAATATTTATCATTATGCTTTTGATTAATATGATAATGACTTTTAATTTTGTCCAGTAATAATAAAAGACATATAAAACAGAATTATCTATATTCTATATAGAAGTCCATATTTTAAAATAAGAAAAAATAATTTTTTAAAATACATTTTCACTTAAATATCATATATTCACAATGAAGATGTTAACACCATCTTCAAAAGCTTTGTGTCTACCTCATTTGTCCTATATATAAAAGGAAAAAAAATCACATTTCCTCTGGTGGTATTATTCAGTGGTAGTATGACTTGGGGAAGGCATGATAGTGGCAATGGTAATTATTAAGAGAACTGCCATAGTAAATATAAATTCTGGAAAGAGGGTATGTAGCCATGGTGTGAACTGATCCTTTCCCTCAGATGTAGTCTTGAAATAAATGCAGATAGTTCCCGCACAGTGATTCTGAAACTTGTCAATAGATACACTGTTTCTCTTAGACTAGATACAAAATTACCTTATTATAAGGTGATCATATGTCCCAATTAGTCCTCCATAGTTATTTCACATCATTTTCTGACAAAATTATTGAGTGTCTTTTTTTTTTTTTTTTCACTCCCAAATGGGTTCTGTCTGGATGACAAACTACGTATCACTTTGTTTCTATTGTCCATAAGGCTTGGGCTCTTGGCCCCCAAATGCCTCCCTAAGCGCCATTCTTACTCGACTTTTCTCTCTGCTAGAACTTCTCTGACCTCTAAGACTCTTATTTATCAGACTTTCTTCATAGAGTGGTCTTTTTTTTTGCTTTTGCCAGGAGTGATATTACATGTTGTCTTAGTATGTGATGGGGAAACTGAACACCAAGAAATGAGCAGAAGTGAACTATGTTTTCTTCATTACCTTTGATTGATTTTGGAGACAAGATATATTGATTTGAGTTTGAGGCTGCAGTGGAAAGCTGGTTACACATGTTCTCTAAGTGTGAAAATTGATGCAGTGTCACCAGGGGTCTAGGTGTGCGGTTATGTTAATGGAAACACACACTTAAGTTATGGCAAGGTCTCAGTGATCAAGTTAGAGAGGAATGCTGTGGGAAAGCTGGCAAAGCTAATTTACTGAAGACGCTAATGCTAGTAAGGGCAGCAGGGTAGCCAATTGCACAGAACACACCTAAGTATCAGATTTTGGACCTAGTTAAAGATTCTTGCATGAGTATAGGCAATGATCAGTGGTAGTGAGAGACTATGCAGTTTACAAGGCCAACTTATACAGACAGCGTGCTCTACTCAAAATGATGCTGCTCAATTCACAATAGCTAGATTGTGGAACCAACCTAGATGCCCTTCAATAGATGAATGGATAAAGAAACTGTGATATATATACACAATGGAATATTATTCAGCCATAAAGAAGAATAAAATTATGGCATTTGCAGGTAAATGGATGATGTTGGAGACTGTTATGCTAAGTGAGATCAGCCAATCCCCAAAATCCAAAGGCTGAATGGTCTCTCTGATAGATGAATGATGATGCATAATGCAGGGTGGAAGGGTGGCAAGAATGGAGGAAGGATAGATAGCATAGAGGGAAGGAGGGGTGGGGTCGGTGTCGGGGGGTAAGAATAATAACAGAATGTGTGACAGACATCATTGCCCTGTGTACATGTATGAATGCACAGATGGTGTGACTCTACTTTGTGTACAACCAGAGAAACAATAGCTGTACTCCATTTGTGTTCAATGAATCAATAAGCAAATAAAAAAAAAGATACTAATGATGACAATGGAATACCATGAACTCACAAAAAGAGACTCAGGGTCAGTCTTCATTCCTTAGGAGAAATGAGCTTGTCGGACTGGAGCACAAGGCAGAAGCTGTGTCCTGGGTCTCAAGAGGAGGGAAGAAAAATGATCTAGAATACTGAGACCCAAGGATAGAGTTGATAATGGGTGCTCACCATCATGGGCAACAAGATCTAACTTTAAGACCCAAGAGACACAGAATGTGAGGCTTTCAATGGACACCAATGTTCCAATCTGGAAAGCATCAGGGCCCATATGTACCAGATGCTACTGAAGGATATGGTTGGACAAAAATAAAGAAAAACAGTAGGGATGATAATGAAGAAAATGGGAGGAAAGAGAGGACAGAGTCCAGGGAGCTCTAAGATAAAGGCAAGTGTGCAGCAGAATTTCCCCTCACCTCAAACTAAAAGTTTACAACTTGTAGATACTAAGCAATCAAGGAATTGTTATGGATCATATATTTCCTTGCTTTATTTTTCAAATACAAAATGCCTTCCTATGAATGCAAAGCAGAAAAGCTCAGTCTTTTCCCAGTATTGTCATAATCATTTTTAAGCACACAATTAGGAGATAGAACAAAATAAACTATTTTTTGAACAGATGTTTTTTGCTACTCTGCCTGGGAACAGCTGATATATGAGGGTCTAGTCTCAGACCCAGTTCAAAAATAATATTTTAGTTGGATCAAATACTCTGGTGATTTACACTTAACATTGCCCTTAATTCTGACTACAAGCCAAATTTGAGTAACAAAAAGAAACCTAGTGTAATTTCCTGATTTTGAGCAGTATTGTAAAACTCACAGAGTAACTAATCCAAGATCCAAAGAGCTTTCCCATCTTGTCATCAGATGTTTGTGGGTTGATGCACTCTGGTTCTGACTTTTAGAATTTGCAGTCAAAGTTTCCCATGTTCCTTGCTAACCTATTAATGATAAGTAACTGAGTTAAATGAATAAATCCTATATCTCTCTTCATCAATCCTTCCTGCATTGACAGTCATGCTCAGAAGTTGAGCAAGCTGCATGTTGAAATATTAAACAACTTGAAGATTTTCTCATGAGTCCCCTCCTTTGTCTTGTTTCTTGGGGTTTGATGTAATCTGCAATTTTGGCTTTGTTATCTATGCTTTACAGGTTATAACTTCTCTTTGCTTTTCTCTCAGAATGCCATTTTTTTATGTCAAGACTTGCTCTTTGAGAGCCTCTTCCACGATGCTTCCATTAAAATGTCTCATCCAACTTAAGCACATGATATTACTTGCCAAATGGATTTTTTTTTGGGGGGGTGGGAAAATCTGAATAGATTGGCAGATAATTATGATATTCAGGAAGCAACTATTAACATTAGAAAATAAGAAATGAGAAAAACAACAAGCTAATTAACTTGATACATATGTGAGACTGAGGTAAGCTTGATTATATTTATGTCTTATTAATACATTTTTTGAGGTAAATTTGGTGGCCTGGCCATTAGATTTACTATTTAGATACCCATCTTGTCATTCTTATAGTATCTGTTGGAGGTAGGTTCTTTAAAAGACCTGAGAAGAAAATTCTTAGTTTCATTGAGATTAGATTGAGAGTACATTGAAAAGTGAATGCATTTTATTCTTTTTCCTGAAACTGTGATTTTCTTTAATATTATATTTCTAAATCCCAGTAGCATTAATTTTATGCAGACATTTAGGTCTATATTAATTACAAATACTCCTGGTATTTTCTAATTTTATATTTTTTTGGAATCTAGAAAAACTTATTTATCAAATGAACAATTGTCCTTTGACCAGTGCATTTCTGGAATTAACAAATAAAATATGTAGTTTGGTCAGCTTTTTTGCTGCTAAGAACAAAAGACCTGACAAGAACAATGTAGAGGAGGAAAAATTAATTTGGTACTTATGGTTTCAGAGGTCTCAGTGTATAGATGACTAACTCTGTTGCTATGGGCATAAAGTGAGCAGGACACCATGATGAAAGAGTGTGGCGGAGGAAAGGAGCTCAGGATGTTGCACCAGGAAGCAGAGAGCTCTCCCTCACCAGGGACAAAACATATGCCTCAAAGGCAGGTCCAGAGGCCAGTCACCTCCACAATCCATTGCCTACAGTTAGGACCTAATTAATCCCTATCAGGGGATTAATACACTGATTAGGTTAAAGTTTTCATAACCCAATTGTTTCATTTCTAAATTTTCTTGCATTGTCTCACACATGAACTTATGGGGACACCTCAAATCTAAACCACAACAATATAGCTTAATTTTTGCCCGTGTCTGAGACTGCAAGCATAAAATCCAGTTGAGAAATGGAGATTTAGGATTAGTAATATGCAGAGTTCTAAGGATGGTTTGAATGAATTAGCTAGCTTCCACTTATTTAAACATACCAAAATAATTTCCTTTTTTGGCCCAACATATCAAAATAATCTCTTTGTTTTTGACCTCAAAGGAGATGAAGCCATCTAAAAAGTTTTGCAGTTTTGTTTAATCCCAAAGTATAATCAGAAAAAGGACTGGACTTGAAGTAAAAAAAAAAAAAGAATCCTGGCTAGAATATTATCTTCAAATTTATTAGATTATTTAATCTCTGACAAGTTAATTTAACTTCGGTAACATCTGTATACTGGAGTATAAATTTAGACTAACAATACTTACCTTAAAGGGTGATCTTCAGGATGGTCCAAACATAGATTAGATGCCCAGGATATAGTAGTTCAAACTTGGTCTAATGCTAAATTGACAGTGAAAATATTCAATAAGAATGGAAATAGACTATCTTAGTTTTTGTTTATTATCATTTTTTACTTTGAGTCATTTAAAATATTAAATTTCATTAACATAATGATACTGAAAATTATTTTGATTCCAAAATTAAAATTATTCACATTTGATTTGGAGAGTTAAGAATAGTATTCATTTGTTTTATCTTCATTAAAATCTATGGGTTTTGGATAGGTGGCTAATTTTTACTAGGCTTTTTAACCTTTCCATTATTGCAAGAAATTTTTGTTTCTTATATCTATGCTGTCAGTAGAAAAAATAATATAAATGAGTGAGATTATAAAATAAGAATCATGTTTTGTCAATTACTAACACCAGATAGCATTAGGGCAATTCTATTTACTGAAACCAAAACATAGAAACACTAATTTTAAAAGAAGATCTTATATCCAAGCCTACATGAAAAACAAATTGAAAAACATCATCGTTTGTTTTATCGATACCTTCCTTTCATGTAAAATATACATGCTGGAATGTGTTTAGATTTATGTCTCCAAAATAAATCTATTGAAATGTCAACTGTAAAAAAAAAAAGTGTTAACTGACTTAATGACCATTTAAATATTTGTATTTTATTTTTCACACTAAAAGATTTAAATATCTCTCCTCTAAACTAAAAGGAAGAAGTGTAAAGAAACCAAGAACTAACTCTCAAATATAGCTCATATTTGCTCTTCCTGCCCTACTCCTTTTTATTAATTTCCTATACCCTCTAATTTTGCAATAAGAAATAACACATAAGTTTCTATATTGCAATTTTTACAGCATCATCTCCTTTGTTTCCATTTATATCCATTCCTTAGGACTCATTCAACTTGGGATCTTCATGAAGATCATATTGTTCATATTGTTTATGAACAATAAACTGAATTGTTATTACTATTATGCCAGGAAATATCAAGAGATATAGTTAAGAATATGTAATCACTGCTATCAGTTTGTTTGTGTCTGATGGGGGAATATATTACTCAAATAACCATGTCTTTAAGTCATGCTTCTCCAAGGATATGGAGTCATTAGAATGAAGAGAGAGAGAGGGAAAGAGAGAAAGACTGATTTAAGTAATTGGCTTATCCAGTTATAGAGGCCATCATGCCCCACAATCTGCATCTGCAAACTAGCAAGTTGGAAGAGCTTATGGTATAGTTCCAGTCTGAATCTGGAGACTGGAGGCCCAGGACAGCTGAAAGTGTAACTCCATTCTGAAAGTTGGCAGGCTTGCAATCAAAGAAGGGTTGATGCTTTAGTTTGTCTAAAAGCAGGAAAAACAACCAAGCAAACAATGTCCCAGCTCAAGCAGTTAGGCAGAAGGAGGGTCTTCTTAGTCTTTTGATCTAGTTAGGTCTTGAGGGAAGATTCAATGTTTTGGTTTGGATTGAGAATGTCTCCCAAAGTCTCCTGTATTTAAGGCTCAATCTCCGATGTGGGGGATATGATTGGATCATGACGATTTTGACCTCATCAGTGGATTAATCTACTGACAGATTAAAACTTCAACGGCTTTAGTTGGAGAATGTAGGTCACTGGGGGCATGCCCTGGAAAAGTATTTCCTTTCATTGGCCTCTCTCTCATCTCTCTCATCTCTCTCTCTCTCTCTCTCTCTCTCTCTCTCTCTCTCTCTCTCTGTCACATCTATCTTTCACTGCTTTGTGATTGCTGTGAGCTGAGGATAGCTTTCCTCTGCCATGCCCTTCCATCATGATTTCATTGCCTTGGAGTAAGCAGAACACACACTGAAACCTCTGAAACCTCTGGTGTTTTGTCCCAGCAATGAAAAGCTGACTAACACAGATGAAGACACACCTACATTAGGAAAGACAATCTGTTTTACTCTGTTTATTAATTCAAATAAGGATCTTATCCAGGAACATGATCACAGACACACTAGGAATAATATTGATCAAATGTCTGGGTACATGTGGCCCAGTCAAAATAATGCATAAAGTTAACAATCACACCATAGTAAAGGTAGAATGAAGCGTGAGCCACCAATGACCTAAAAAATGTAATGCTTTTATTGGCTCTGAGTAAACAATGCTCAAATCAACATTAGGACAAATAGGATAACATTCTTATCTCTATTTTGATCTTATATTCTTTACTTCCCATAAAACTCCTCTGTGGGGATATTATTTGTTCACCACATATTCTTCATGTTTTAATGAAAAGGTTACAAGTACTTCCCAATCTTTGACAATGTCTTAATTAGTGACACCATTAATCCTTTCCTGGATTTATAAACTCTTTTGATATTTCTTGAATTAATAATTCCATTACACCAAATACTACCAAATTTTATTAAATATTACTTTTAAATGTTTCTTGGAATTAGTCATTTATGTCCACTCTCATCACATATGAATTATTACAATAGTGTCCAGACTTCCTAAAATAAATTATTTCTTATGATCTATTAAACCACTGGAGATACACAGTGCTCCCAATGGCCCAACATATCATGTTTGATCTGTTAATGTATTTTTTAAAAATTTTCTCTAAAATCAGACCTTAGTTATTGATCCACTGTGACCTTCACAATTTTTCTCTTAGGTCCACTTTCTACCCCTACCATGTGACTTTCCCTCCATATGTTGCTCATTCAAATTATTTGCTTTTGAAGGCCAACTTAGAAGGCCAACCTGTTTTCCTCAATAAAAACTTTCTTTGACTGTTACGATTCTCAGTCATCTTTGAATTTTTATAACATTTATGATCTGTCCCACTTAGTACCTGATCATATTTTTCTATGAATTACTGCATTATTTTTCATGTTTGTTAGTTTTGCTCTTTTGAATACAGTATCTGTGTATTATACTTAATGGTACATGTCAATATTTAATGGAAGTATTAATTAACTGGTAAAGATGATTTTTTCTCTCTTTTTAATATAAAATATAGCAGACTTTTCCAAAGATAATTTCAGACATTTGGACTGTGGTACTTGTGTTATTTTAAACCATTTAGTTTTATGCTCCCAAAATATAATACTTGAGCGGGAAATGACCTGCAGTATCTGTGTGTATATAGCTCATGAGTCAGGGAAGGCATGAGGCAATTTCCCAGTGGAGGGAAACAAGACTAAATATTCACATCTGGGATTTAGCTGGTCCATGAGAGGGAGACGGAAGGTGGGAAAACAGCTATGCACCTTTTCACATTCTGCTTTCACTCCAGGTTGCCTTGATGATATGCATTGGTATATAATATGCATATCCTAACCAATGAAACCAATGAAAGGTGTCTGAAATTGTCATTTTATGCTTTATGCTCTAAACTTTTCTAAATAAATATTTTATAGGATGACAAAAGTAAAAGATAGAAAAATTGAGAAAAACTGATCATAGAATTTTGCTACTGATTAGACTTGTACAACTAAGCAGAGATTTTTCCATTTAAATTCCATTTAAATTCCATTCTTTCTCTGTTAAAAGCGTATATGTTGTAGCATGTTTCTTTTATTTTTGTAGCACATCTCTGTTTAAATAGTAATGAAAGTTTTGGTTACCTCTATCATTATAACTCCCTAGTTAGAAAATTCAACTAAAAGTACATTGTGATTAGTCACCCTTTAAAATTTATAAATATGAGCTTCTATGATTCAGGAAATGGAATATTCAGTGAGTATGTGTTTCTTTTCCCATTCATAAATGAAGCAGCAATAAAGTTTAATTGTATTAATAGAAGGTAGATCTCAACAAATATATATTCTATATTCACCTTGGTAGTTATGCTGTGTGTCTACATGAGTTGCCTAAAATGAACTAGCACTCTCTTAACAGTCAACAATAGGAGGAACTAGACTTATGATTTAGTGGAATTAACAGTCTGCTGGGAATCCAACCTATTTTTCATATCAAAAACTCTTCAAATTGCTTCCTCAAAGGGGAGGTACTGGGCAATGAAAATTGCTAAAATCATGTTTTGTGCATGTGAACATGTCACAATTAAGCCCACTACTATGTAAAATCATAATGCAATTTTTTTTTTTTGGTACTGGGGATTGAATCTAGGGGCACTACACCACTGAGCCACATCCCCAGCCCTATTTTGTATTTTATTTAGAGACAGGGTCTCACTGAGTTGCTTAGGGCCTCTCTAAATTGCTGAGGCTGACTTTGAACTACGTCAGCCTCCCGAGCCACTGGGATTACAGGCGTGTGCTACCGCGCCCAGCTATTGCAATTTTGAAGTAAGACCATTGTAACATTCCTGATGTCTTTTGCACTTATTTCAAAGTAGGATTGTTCTACTGTTCCTGCAACAGAGAAATGTAGAAAAAGATGATCATAAAGCCCCACTACTGATTAGATTTGTGGGACTAAGCAGAAGATTTTCCATTTGAATGGCAGGAGATAATCAGGAAGTGAGCAGTGAGTTGCTCAGGTAAGTATTGCACCAGGAAAACCATCTTGCACTCTAGCAGTTACCTCCACTTTACACCATCTAAACAAAACCCAAGAAGCTTTTCCCATTGACTCTTGACAAGTCAATCTCTTTACCCAATATCACCAAAGAAAATGTCTTAGGGTCTTTGATATCTCCACAAATATATGGGTTCTTTCCCATGACTGTCTCGTTTTTAGAATTTCTATCATCTACGCTCAGACGAAGAAGACAAAAGTAAAATTCTCTATAACAGTGTTTTATGGGCTTCTGAATCCATTTGATCAGTTTTTGTCCCAATCTGTATAGAAAGAAATATACATTCACTCACTGTTCAAATGAAAATTTTATACTTATTATGTGAAACATCTTCACATTAGATTTACTAAACATTCATAAGAGAAATCTCCCCAACTCTACTAATACTAAGGAAGATTACTTGAAAATGTTTCAATTTTTCCTATACCATTATTTGTCATGAGATCTTAGACTCCAAAACCATGTGGAACATTCCAGTACCTTTCATCCCCTCCTGTTGATCTGAGGTACCATCTGGTATTGTTGTCCTTTGTCTTGAGGAATCACCTTAAGTATCGCTAATAGAGCATCTCTATGAGAGTTTATTTCTGGATATGTTTATTTCTACTTCATTTTGAAGAATAATATTATTTGATATATAATTCTTGTTTCTTTATGAAAATTTCTTTTTAACTAAAAAATATTTTTTCATGAGTTTCTGAAATATCTTTATCTCTACTCTACTTTTTAAAATATTTTAATTTGTTGTACATGACAGTACAATGCATTTATACATTTTGATAAATCATACATAAATGGAGTGTAATGTCTCATTTTTCTGATTGTACATATTGTAGGATCACATCAGTCATGCAATCATACATGTATATGAGGAAATAATGTCTACCATATTTTTGAAGGGTGATTTTGTTAGATATATAATTCTAGGTTGGTAAAGTATTTTTGTTTATCATGTTTCCTTGTTGCACTTTAAAGATGACATTTCACTGACTTCTGGTTTCCATTATTTCTGATCACCAATCATTCATTATTATTTTCATTTTCATCCTTTAGTAATACTGTCCCCTTTCACCCCCACAGTCTGTAAAATTTTTTTCTTTACCTTTGTTTTCACTACTTTGTGTTTATATTTATTCTTATGTTTATATTTATTTTTTGGGGGGTTCTTGAGTTTATATCTCACCATTTTAGTTGCCTCTTCTAGATAATCAGTATGGTACTGTTAGTAAAAAATGTTTTCTAGAATAAATCACAGAAGTGTAACTTCACCCCTATCACCATAATAATGAACAATAATAACAAAATGATAATGGTAATTTTGAGTTATTGGGTAGCAGGACTACAGTATTTCTAAGTTTGGGCATAATGTTATTTGCAGTGCAAATAACAAAGATTGTTAACAAATCTTGGTGCAAACCAAGATTGTTAGTTTTATTTTTCTAGCAATACTTTTGTCTTATACATTTTGATATTTTTACTACACAAAATATTGTCACAAAAAAGGATAATAGAGTCTACGAATTCTGACATGCAACAGTTCCTGATGATGACAGGACACCAAATCTGACTCTGTGAACTAAAGGTCGTAGAGTGCAGAGCAAAAGTGAGAGCTGCTAATGGCAAAGAGTGAACATTCTAGATTGTTATGATTAACCTTCTCTGAAGATGACAGACTCTCCTAGGATAGTGCCAGAAATATTCATGGAAATGAAGACAAATCACGTGTCAATTCATGCAATGAAGAAGGCAGAAGCTAACTATACCTTGGTTTTTAGATCAAATGCAATTTTATCAAAAGTTTTTAATAATTCTATTACTCAATTTTTGGGGTACCCTCTGAGAGTGGTCTCCTTTTCTGTTTTGCCTCCTTCTTAGACCGTTCTTTATTTATGGTAAGGATTTACCCTGTAGTCTCCTATGCTCAACAGAGTTACCCTTCCACATGACTGCTGAAAAAGTATGGGTGGCTGTTTTGTTCAATTTTAACTCACCTGTCGGCTTAGTGACTTTCTGTATACTGACATGGTATAGCAATAGTCTCTTTAATAGCACCCTATTCCATATTCTAAACTAGAACAAACATTAATAATTTATTACTCTCACTTCTTTCTCATCTGTTTAGGTCCTTGGCATGCTAACTTCTCTGTATGGAATGTCCCTTTAACCTGTCACTAAATTTTCCCTAGTTCTTTAATCCCAACTGTGTATAAATTCACCCTTCCCCAAACATTCCGAGATTCAATGCCAGCATCCTATGATATCAAACAAATTCTGTTCACCAGAATCACTCTAGTCCCTCAGCACATTTATCTCCCTTTTTCTTACATCAGACTGTTTTCTCTGAAGCTGTTGTTTCTTTGAAGAGCATGACTTGATTTTGTGAATTAGATTTTCTTCTTTCCTCTTATCCTACAGCATTTATCTGATTACCTTCTTATCATTCATATCCCATCTATAGCTAGAAGTGGAGCACACCTTCAGAAGCTCCTGTCATTCATTGATTGTTTCCATTTTGTTATGGTTTAGATATGAGGTGACCCCTAAAACCTCATGTGTGGTACAATTCAAGGAAATTTAGGGGTGAAATGATTGTGTTATGAAAGCTTTACCCTAATTAGTTCATTAACTGGGTGCTAACAGTAAGCAAGTAGGGTGTGGCTGGAGGAGGTAGGTCAGTGGAGGTGTGCCTTTGTGGTTTATATTTTGTCCCAGGTGAGTGGAACTTCGTTTGATTCCCATTACCATGTCCTGAGCTGCTTTCCTCCACCATCACCTTTTGCCATGATGTTCTGCTTCACCTTGGGCACAGAGCTATAGAGTTATCTGATCATGGACTGAACCTCTGAAACCATGAGAACTCAAAAACTTTCCTTCTCTAATTTTTCAATGCAAATGTTGACTAAAACACATTTATTAACATGTATTAAGCATACATTACATGTGAACTTTTACATTATGAGGAAGAACTGAAGTCGAATTGGATAGAGGTGTTTGTCTTACTTTTGACAATTAACATGAAATGGAGTAATTTCTAAAATAATTGCCAGTGCCCACATGAAATTGTTTAAGGAAAGTGCAAAATAGGGCTCTTCTCTCTCTCTCCTTTTTCCCTCTCTCTGAAAGTACAGGAAATTTTCATTCTTAATACCATGCAAACAGACTCAATAGTATTAGCTAACTAGTTACTATTCTGTTCTTACTATCTTAAATTTATTATTATCTAGATCAATTTTGTCAGTTACTTTATTTTTGTGTAACTCCATAGATTTTTCTAATATTTTTTGGACATAAAAATTCTTACTTGAAATAATTCTCCAGGTTAAAGAGAGGTAAAAGTATATATTTGACAGGTCTGAGAATGTGTCACCAGCCCTGCAGGCTGTAAACTCCTCAAAAGAAACCTGTATCTACTACCTTTGCATTCTTCTCATTCCTTGAACTCACTGAGATCTGGTTTTTGTCCCACAAATTCATTGATACTATTTCCAGAAGATTGTAAAAGAGTCTGTTATTCTAAGTACAATCGTCCCTTTTCAAACATCATCCAACATTATCCAAACTAAGTCTAGATTTCCCTGCCCCAGTTGCTTTTTCCTCCTGCCTTTTTATCTAAGAAGTGCTGTCTTCTCAGTCAGCTGTTGCTTGACACTTCCATTGTCTCTTTCTTTAATTTAGGTATATTATCATTAAATCAATCCTCTTAAAGCAAGTATTTTAGTTTGTTGACTGATCTGCACATGGTACTATACCAGTTCAGTCACTCAAGCTCTGTCACCTGGACTATTTCAATAATCCTTTAAAATGCCTTCTTGCTTATTTCTTCCTCTGTCAATCCATTGTCTATGTTGTCACAAAAGTTATCTTTCTTGAACACAATTGTTATCATGCTTTTTACTGGATAAATCCCTTATATAACTCCCCATATAGTAGGAAATACAGTTCAAGTGTGTCTAAGCATAATATTGGAGGCCCCTGTAATTTGGATCTATTACAACGTTCCAGTCTCAACTCCCCACCTTCCTTAGCTTCAAATCCCATTATTCTATTCTGCATCATAAACCTTCAGTTCCTGTCAAGCCTCTTCCCTTCATTTCTGCTATTGATCCACATCTTTTCCCTATTGAAAACCTACATTTTTTCCTCAAGATTCAGAGAAAATGCTTCTTTCCTATAAAGTTCCATTTGTACCAGTTAGAAATTATCACTCTATGCTAGTACTTTTATTTCATTCATTAACCTCTGATTGAATTATGACTATTATGTTAATCTGTCTTTTGCTTTATTAGAGTATAAATTATTTTAAAGGAAGGGACTGGGTCTAGCCATGTATCTTTACCAGTTCACAGGAGGGTCTCAATAAATGCTTGCTGAAGGCTTCCTATTGCTATTTAAACAATACTTTTCAAAGGTATCATATTTTCAGTATGTATTAAACAGATTAGCTAGCAATATATTAAAGAATAGGTGGCCTATTAAAAAATAGCTATGCTACTAATGTTGATTTTACTAAAAGAGTCTGGAAAGAACAGACAACACGTACTGCTTACTTTACTGTAGGTAAGGCAATAACAGGCCCATGTTATAGGTTTCAAACTAGTTTTGTGGGTTTATATTTAGTCCTTGCATAAATAAATGAATTTTAACAAAAATGTGAATACAGAATAGAAAAATTTTGCACCCTGAAAATAGATAATATCTATGACAATTAGTAAAAACTTCTGAGTTCATAGCATTTTGGAGTGGTTAGAGACCACTATTTTCTCACACTGACAAGAAAGGATACTTATATGTACCATCTTAATATAGCAAAATAAAATGCCCAATAGTGTTTGCTCTTTCCTTACCTCAAAAATGGACCCTGGTAATCCTCCCGCCCCCACCAAAGAGCTCTGTAAGGAGAGCAGTATATACAAGCACAAAGAAGTCGGTCCCTGTTGACAAATTTCCACTGTTTCCAAATGTGCAAAGCCTTTTGTGCAACTCCATTTGGCTAAAACCTTATTAGAGATCACTCTGACATCAGGACCAACCTCAGCCAGAGAACTGATTTGGGATGCTTCCAGGGATTATCTTGTCACTTGAACATTGAAGAAAGAGAGAATGGGTGACCTGAGATCTGGGAACTCCTTTCCTTCCTCGAGCTCAGGATCTCATAGCTTTTGGCTCAGAATGTCTGCCAGAATGAAGTTGTGGTTCTCTAAGAGATGGGGTCATTGTTATTATTCTTCCAGTATCCAAGGCAAAATACATCGTGTGACTAGCCACATAGGTAGTGCCAAAAACCACCTGGAAAAGACCCACAGTTGTCCCGGGGCCATGTTGAAATGTGAATCATTGAAACTGCTGACCACTACAAAACCATGACAATTTTGTTTTTTACCCTCATCCAGATGATAGTTAAATAAAAGGACCAAAGTGAAGGCATTTAGAGGAAGAATTCAACTTGCTAAAAGTGACATTGATTTCCTTCTGACTTATTATGGCCCACATGATGTTATTCTAACTGACCTATTTAGAAACATTTAAGAGTAATATAACAAGCAGTTGGTGGAGGATTGGCAATTTTCTTAAGCTGGTTCATGCGTCACTCTGCTTTTGTTTGTCCAGCTGCCAGTATAAATTATGATCTGTTGAAGTGGATCTTGCTTGGCACCCTCTGAAGTTGGCTTGAACATTTGAACAGTCACATGTATCTCTTTCTGAACAAGTGCATCATTCAATGGACTAATGTAGCTCAGATGATGCACAGATATTCTGTAAGCACAGAGGCAATCACCCTTGGTGGGAAAATGAGACAAGGAAAAGACCAAAGGACATTTGTGTTTGTCCAGTTCTAAATGTTACTCAATGTGCCGGGACAGTGTGACATCAAGACCTCACTGATATGTCTGGCCATCTGGGATTTCACAGATGTTCCCACCACGCCCCTTTGCTGCCTATCATTGCCTATTTACCAAACATGTTACTGCTTACCTGTTCCCTGTAGGTTCCACTTCCTTTACCTTTCCAAATCTGAACCTCTCTTGGGCTTGGCTTATTCTCCTGTGGCAGCTAGTCTGATCATCTCATGCTGAGGTCGCCAATGGCATTATGGAAGTTGTAGGAGCCCCATTCCTTAATTGTAGATAATAGTTTCCTTTTGACCCTTCCTTCTTCTTTCTTCCATTAAAGTTCACAACTTTTCACAAATGTAATTATATGACTCTCTTTATGATTATCTTCCAAGTTGTGTATATTTTTTAAATAAGAAAATTGTAAGATCATGTTTCTTTTTTCCTTTCTTCAAAAATATGAACATTCTCCTTCCTTTCCCCTCTTGCCTTTCTATCTCCCCACGCCCACAGTTTCCTTCCCCTTCTTGGGATTCTTGGGCACAAACAGAAATGTCGAGAATCTCTGTATAATGATGTATTAAATGCTTTCAGTAAGTTATTTCTTTTAATTCTCACAACTCTGTTAGGTAGATTTCTATCCTTCTTTTAAAGGGAAAAAATATTAGATTTAAGAAAGGTAAGTAATTGGCTGACAACCCTGAAGCTGGGAGGCTGTGGAGGTCTGGAGCACACTGGAGTGTGGCTGGGTGTTTGCAGAAGACATGCTCTCAGCTGCTCTGCACTTTATCCCCTGGTGCTTCTCCAGGGAAGCTTATGGTAAATATGGCACTTAACAAACTCAAGATGTAGAATTAGGAATAAAAACAAAGGAAGACTTACTGCATATCTATGGCTTACTTTGCCACCATCTTTTAGAAAAGAAAAAATATATGTTTTTCTGTTGTAGGAGTTCTCAGCTTTTAGGTACCATTTCTTACTTTTCAGATCCTTGAAAAGTTGGCCTGAAGAATTGGCCTTCAGCCAAGTATACAAACGTGGAGGAACTAAGAGATTACACTGATGACGTTACACTGTAGTGGGTGTATGTACACAGAAAAGAAAAAAACCCTGCTTAATAAACAACTGAAAATTACAGGAAAATGGGTAATATGGGAAGACTTTCCCACCACAAGGTTGGGAAATTGTTCCCTTTGCTTTTGTCAGAGATGGATACTACACATGGTGGTTTGTGCAAGACAATTTAACTCCACATGTTAAAGGAACCAACACTTTATTTATTTTTTTAAAAAGTACCTTTCATTTAAGTATTAAGGGCTGTGGATTTTGCTCAGTGGCACTGAGCATGTGTGAGGCCTTGGATTTAATCTCTAGTACCTTAAATTAAACAAATGAACAAACAAACTTGTAATTGCTTCTGTTAATCACAATTCAAGTTTTTGTATGTAGTTTTATCCTATTCTTATTATGATTGTTATTACTCATTGAACTATATTCTCTTTAACTTTTATGTTTCTAAATAACTTAACAATCAAAAGGTATTTATTGAGGTCATATTATGTACAAATTGCTTTTCCAGTTTTTATTGGAATACACAAGGAGTATAGTCTTTGTCCACAAGGAATGTATGGTTGAATGGTAGTTAAAAGATTAATCCACATAAAATAGAGAAAGAATAAAAATATTTAACCAAACATCAAATAAACTGTCATCATTTGTAAATCAGAGAAGTGAGATAAATATCATCTTATTCCTAAAAAGATTTGAAACAAAGGACTTGATACTATGTGTGAAAGCAGTTGAGGAAACCTGTAGAGAATATCTGCACGTAAGAGTGAAGCTAGCCAATTGGGAAACATCCTGAGCAAACACACGGAGGCTCAGAGGAGCATTGAGGATTGCCTCAGATTGAGGTAAGTGACCTGAATGGTTGGCTAATAAGGGGAAATAGAAGTGGACAGTACTGCAGAGCAAGAAGGACTCTTACTCATGCAGCAGGAGTCTTTGATGCTTCAAATAGAAAAATAATACAACTTACAGGAGTTTAAGAAATTCTGGTAACAATGAATGGGTTATACAGGCATTAGGAAAAATTGAAGTCAAGGGGTTCATTATGCATTTATCTGAGCATTTCTTATCACCATGAGTGCTTAAGAGAGGGTAACTGAAGTTCAGATGGAGAGCTAAAAGTGAATATACAGTTATTTCAAGGGAATATTAATGAGTCTGGGCTATATTATATGCTAGGAATGAATACAAGACAATGGTGACATGAACAGATATAGAGGCTGAAAGAAAATGTGAGGTATATAATAGCTAATCTATTCTGGTATTGTTTTGTTTGAAGTCATTTATTAAAAGTGTGAAATTTGTGGTTGGAATTTGAGTGAGAGGTTGTGGCTGAAGATAAAGACTTCCAGAAGGTTTTGCTAGACCTGTACTGTTCAAAGAGAAGGGACCTCAAGTCTGAGCTGCAAGGCATGAGTCTTAAGGTAAGTGAGGTGGGTGGTGTGGAGGGAGATGGTGATGTACGTATTAGGAAGCAATATTCAGAAACTGTCTTGAAAAGAGTAAAGTGTGCAAATTTTGATTCATAAAAAGGTAAAAAATGTAGAGAAAATGCTCAGTATCTGGGAAGGGGAAAGGACAGTTATAGAAATGATATGTTGTCTCTTTTCCATGATTATTTCTTCTAGAAATGTGAGAAATCAAGGCTGCAAGTTTGATATACTTTTAGGAGAATAAGAAAATAGTGTTTTCTCTTAGAAAGAGGGGTATACAAATTAGAGAATAGACATACAAACACAAAAAAATAAGTATCTTGAGATCAATCATCCATCCATCCTTCCATCCATCCATCTGACCCTTGTTTATTACTATGACAGTCTAGTACAAGTATAGAGAAAAACAAGACATAGTCTCTTTTGACCTTATTATCTAGAGAAGGAGGCAAGATGAAATTAGCCCTTATAACCATACAAATAGCTGTAATATTCTTCTAAACCAGTCATTCTCATAGTCTCCAGACCAGCAGTATCACCAACATCTCAGAATAAGTTATAAAGGCAAATTCTTGAGTCTAATCCAGGACAACTAAATCAGAAACTCTGAACCAGAAAGTTGTTTGTTAATGATTCCTCCAGGTGACTCTGATAAATGCTACCATTTGAGACCCTCTGCTCTGAAATAATTGGGAAGGAAGGCCAATTACAAGCTGGCATGGGGTGGGGATTGGAAGGTCCTTGGAGGCAGATTACCTATGGCTCTCAAGGTATATACAGGCAGAACCAGCTATGGTATCAGAGCATTGATGGGAGAAGTTAAAAGTTCCTTCCAGGTATCATAAATGCTATTTAACATTAACCCTTATACATTTTGCCTGGTATTTGTGGCTTATTTCACTAATGACTCTTAAATTTTGTACTTTCATCAGCAAAAGAGGTTGCACCATTGTAGATAATGGGGAGATTAAGTGATAGAGTCTTGGTATTTCTTCAAAATACAAATTTTCATCAGTCACTCTATTCATGGAATACCAACTCAACACTATTACATCTATAAATAGTCAAGACCCATATATTTAATGTATTATATTATATAGCTCTTTACATTGTATTTACTTATGTTTATGTATTATATAACTGCAGATAAGGTAGGAGAAACATCATGCATGTTGATAAAGATGCCAGCCTATTTCCCTCTTCTCCTTCGTCATTCCTTCACCTATGTCCCTTGACTTTCCTCCTGTGATTTCCCAGCACCTTTCATTTCCCAAGGACAATTCTCTGACCTGTATGTTATTTCTCTCTACACTATCACTTCCTTAAATATCTTTCAAGAATTTACTAGCATTTCTATTTTGAAGATTATATTTATTTATAGTCTTCTAAGAATATTTTTGGAAGTCCAGTGCTCTTTGCTATAATCACAGCCTACTGAATCTCATGGGATTTAGTCTTTGTTAGCTTCCAGATGCACACACCATTATCTGACCACTCATCTATAGCTAGTGATTGGACCTCAAGTGAGAGATTGCAAACTCTGGTTTTGCTCCCCACCCCTAGATTTATTTCAACTTCTTCCTTCCATCTGTGTAGACTTACATTTTATACCTACTCCCTTGCCTGGCCTAAGAAGATACACTAACTTACTTATTCACATTAACTAATTCTCTGGTGTTGATTGGTTTTTGGACAGAATCTAACCTGCAGTATATTCTATGTCCTCCTCTCATCTGTCCCAGTGTAATAAATCCTGATCATTACCCAATTCCCAGTACAATGTCTCCAACTCTACAACTTGGTATTTCCAACTGGACAGCATTTCAAACTCAACACATGCAAATTAAGCTTTTTATTTTATTCCTCAGATGGGATTTTTTTCCCAAGTTCTTGGTCAAAACATTTTTTTCCCAAGCATGTAGACTTAGAACTTTTAAGACATTTAAACCTGTTATCAACTTACTTATTAAATTGTATTCCTTGGGTATTCTTAATCACTGTCCTACAAAATTACAATCTTTTATTTTTTACTCTGTGCTTAATTTCTAATTATTTCCTTTGTATAGAGGGCTCTGTCTTCACCTCCATCAATTGTACTTTTATCATCTTTCAGATTCAGTTTAGTTTTTTTTTCCCAAGAAGAAATTCCCAGTTAACTTCATATTTGCAGATTTTGTTCCATCTTAAAATGTCCAGATGACTTTCTTTGTGTTACTTAGTACATGAACATTTTAATTACAAATTTTCTTCTATAATTTTTAATAGTTCATTTTATGTCTTATAGCCACAATTAATATATAAGACCCCTAAGAACACATGCTGAGAGATTTTTATTATTGTTGCTGTTATCTTTAGTGTTCAACAGAGGATTGAAAAATCAAGTAAGCATATGATACTTGCTTAATAATGGATGATTTATTTGTATAAACTTCACTTTGATCCACATTGCTAGTACACTATGACAATTAGGAGATTAGACTTTACCCTCAGTCAGATGCAAGTCTGTATCTCTGTTCAAGCATTTTCTAGCTTTGTGACCATGAACAAATTACATAATCTCACTAAACTTCTGTTTTTATATAGTAAAGTAGGGATGTATAAAACCTCATAAATTATGGATTATTGTGAGGGTGACATTTCATCTTAGATGAGTTCTGAATATAGGACATTTCAAAATGCCATTGCAACTATTATTTTATCATTATTTGTTACCATTAAAGACTATTGGGTAACATATTAAAAATAAATAGGAATGATTTTAAAGGAAAAACAATAGTTCAAAATCCTGTCTAGTCAAAACACCAATAGATGAAAAGGATATGTAGATAAGCAATCTTAGAGTCAGTAGGAAACACTAAAATTTGCTGTCAGGGTTTTGTTGACTGAAGTGGAAGAAGAAACAATCAATTACAAGGTTTGCAATGCTCATAAGAGAAATGCTCATAAGAGAAAAAGAGAAAAAGATACAAACCATGTAGGACAAATGAAACTCTTACTATGATCTGCAGGAAATAATCTCTGAAGGTTGAGACATCTGTTGGAAACTTTGAAAAATGTGTTTGACAACACCCTTAACAATATCCCTGAAATTACTGAGACAGCACCTTGGCCTTTTCAGTTAACATTTTCACACTTCAACCTCAGTACTACTGATGCAGAAGTCAGTGAAAGTAGTGTTGTAGCAAATGTGGTTCAGAAGTAGGCTTTCTGTCGGTTTGGATTCATCTGTGGGTGAAATCTAGACAATATAGACATGCCCTTCAAAAAATCCTACATAAATATCTATAGTATATTTGAAAGTTTACATAGCACATCTTAAGATTGTTCCCAAAACATTTTAGCTCTTAATCTCCTTAGCCTGTTGGATAGTCAAGGAGAGTTTGGGGGCAAACACCTTGAGTTTGTCTAATGGTGAATCTCAGATTCTCACAGGTTAATTAAATTCCTTTGGATAAAGACTAAGTCATTGGACTTTCTCCTCCATCTTACCCCCCAGGAGGATATCAGAAACTAGGTTCATTAACCTTTTCCCTCCCTTTTGGTCATGGTGTTAGATGGCCTTTGTGGGACTGTGATTTACAGGAAGAATAATAATCATTTCAATTTATTATCTTCAAGATACTAACCTTTTTGTATAACTCAGCTGAAGTATTCATGAATGCTGATTAATAGACAATGGTTACTACCGAATGTCTGTAATGACACATTTTCATGAGATTTTAGTGCTATTTTCAACAACCTTCACAAAAGCCACTCAATTGTACACCTCTAATCATGGTATTTGTGAATGACAAATGATGGATTTTGTGATAATACAATCTTCCTAGTGGCACAAGACAGCCTAATACCAAATGTTCATTTCTACATTTTTACTGGGAAGCTAGTGGGACTTTCCCACAAAGTTTGTCCAGACCTTCTTCATAGTGAAAGGACTGGAGAGAATTGATGACTCTGGCCAGAGCGCAGATAGCTTTTGGAGAGCCCAAGTTTATTCTGGCTGTGTGCCCAGGTCCTAGATTAGAAAAAGGCTATGCTGATACAGTGTTTGTTTATTTATTAAATTTAACAAACATCTTTGAGATGCCTACTATAGACCAAGTCTGAAATGATTCTGTGAATAATTGCATTAAAAATCCTTCAGTCTACTTGACCATTGCATCGACATCCTATTGGGATTTACTTCGATATAATCTTGGCACATAAAAAATAAAATTTCCTACCCTGTGTTTCTATTGTGTTGTTCTTCCTTTCTAGCATTGACTTTATCCTAAACATAAACTACAGTAGAATTCTAAGGCTTACTTTCTTTATAGGGCAACCAAATGATTTCTGGACAATCATAATATCCAAGACTTCTCTTCTCCATTATATAACCAACGACCACATTCCAGTTCCAACTATCTGCCTTTAAAGTGCTTATGCTTCATCATGTGTTTCACCAGATGTAATCAATATATTTCATACCAGAATTTTCCTTGATTTCCCCACTATGAATGTGCATGTCCATACCTCTGGGGACAAATGATTATAACTTAAATTATGCCATTGTTCAGGCCCATTAAATCCCAATGGGCCTAAAATCCTTTTAGTGAGGAGCAACTCAGCTCTCCAACTAGCTATTTTATGGAGAGCAAAACAAATGCAGTAGCACTGTGAAGAGTTTCTTCATACGCTCCTTCTTCAGGAATGGCAAAGTCCATGAATAAATGAAATCTAGTTAAGCTTTGGGTTTCTGCATGAGTCACAAGATACTTTGAGGTCTTTTTAAGAGTTTTGAGTTTATTACCCAAGATTTTAGAAGGATGTGTAGTGGAGGTAAAGTATGTCACCATTCAAGGATTGATTAAAAAGCCAAAGAGTTAAGGTTATCCCTCTTTATTCAAGGCCATAAGTGATCTGCAGTACCAACTGCTACACACACATGAATTCAGGGCCTGCCTCCTTCCTCCATTGAACTGGAAGATGAAAATATAGCCTCAAACTTAGTAGGACAAGGAAGGTAGACAAGGATCATTAATAATACAGAAGGGAGTAAGACTATTAAATTATTAAGATTAAGGACTTCGGTTAGAAACTTCTGTAACATAACCAAACAATGCGAGAAATGCAAACTCAAATATGGTTTCAGTTGTACCTACAGTTTGAATTATGTCATCTGTTCATTTGCTTAGTAAATATATTCAATATGTACTGTTTACTAAATTGGTTTTACTGGTTTATTATTTTTTGTTTTAATTTGGAAATTTATAGAATTTTGAAAGTCAAGTAGCTCTGTAAAGTTAAAATAAAAAGTGCAGTAATCTCATGTTGTTCACTCCCACCTACCTTTCCCTCCCTTAGAAGCAACCACTTTAGCTTCTTTTAATTGTTTCTTTTTGATACTTAACACTATATTTCTAAGTAATATGCACATTTCTTTATTTAAATAAAGCTCTTTTCCAAAAATCTCCAGTGATTGCCAGCTTTTAAGATGACCCTCCATAATCCTCAGTTATTGATTCATGGCCTTGTTTAGCCCCCTCCCACACTGAATGGGACTTAGTGACATTTGTAACCAATTTAATGTTGTGGAAGTCCTGGTGTGTAACTTGCACATCTAGATTTTAGCAATACATTTTGTCTCCTAACTTTCTCACTCTTGGACAGTTCAGTCTGCGGGGCAGCAGCTTTGATGCTATAAGGATAGTCAAGAAGCTCCATGATGAGGTCCAGGGATCTACCATCCTTTTTTATAAGAAACAAACAAACTCTTCAACTGGCTATTTTATTGACAACAACACCAAAACACCAGCTGTTTGAAGAGCTTCTTTTGGCCGGCCCTATGGATCTTGGAAGCTCATCCTTCATCTCCACTTAAGCCTCAGTTCGCATCTTGACTACAATTTTATGAGAGATCCTGAAACATAATCACCAGCTAAGCTGCTCCCAAAGTTCCAATGCATGGAAACTGTGTAAGGTCCCAAGTGTTCATTGTTAACCTCCAAGTTTGGGATAAGTGGTTATTGCAGTAGTTTATAACTTATACAGTCCTATAATAGAAAGCCCCACTCTTTCCTGATAAACATACAAACTTACACTTATTTCTTCATCCTTCCAATAGAGTAATTTCATATTTTTGAGTTATAGTACTATTTGTTATTGTTTATATTATTATTATTATTATTTATTTATTTATTTATTTTTGCAGTGACTGGGGATTGAACTGGGTTGCCTTGCAAGCACTCTACCAATTGAGCTATATTCCCAGCTCCATGTTTATATTATTATGTATGTTTGAAATTTCATAGTAGAATCATATAGTTTTGATGATTATAGTTTCATTTGCCCATTTTATAAATATAACCTTAATGTGTTAAAAAATATCATGAAATCTATCAATTTTACTGTTTTTCCCTGGGAAACACTATGTTGTAGCTCCTTGTGCTTCCGTTCTAATCTGGAATGACTGCTTTCTAGGATACTGGAAAGCTTCTGCTGGGAGTGTTCCTTTCACCATTATCATGGTATTTTGTTGTTGTTGTTGTAAAATAATCTTATTCTATTCTCTTAAATATGCCTTGTACAACTGTCCTTTATTATTTCTTATTATGAATTTTGTATCCTAGAATCAAACCATGTCAGGTTCTTAAAAGTATGCTTTGGAACCATATTTTTCTGAACTAATTTCAGTGTGAAATCTCAAGCTTGATAGCAGTAGGGAAAACAAACATATAGAAATTGGAGTAATTATACAAGCATTACTGTGCAATATTTAGCTCCTAGTCAGTCATCTTTTAATAGTATACTAAGAACAGATGCAAGAATCTAGTTTTGCAGTATCAGATAATATGACATAATAAATATATGTGGATAGCATGTCATATAGATTTTGTTTAATATCTCAAAACTTTTGAAAATGCAATACTTTGGCATTTTATATTTAATTACATATTTATTATCTGAACACATAAAATATATGTCACGAATATATGTATATATTTGTATAATATATCCATTTATATCGTATGGAATAATTATATATTATAGAATATTAATGAGATGGAGAACTTAAACTTTGAAATTGTAAGTTTATTCTGTACATTTTCTCAATCCAATAAATTAACAACATTACAAATGGAAATGCCAAATGCTTTAGACACCAAAACGTTTTACTATTCTTGCAAGTCTTAACATTTAATCATATTACACCCTACACATATCCTTGATTGATTAGTGATTATCAATGTTTAGACTGGTGAAAAAATATTACCAAAACTCAGATGTTTGTAAATGTTAATGACTTTGGATGCTTTGAGACTTGTAACTAACCAAGAAGATAAATTTTTAAAGGAAATTGTTATACAACTAACGTAATGTCATTTTCTGTTTTCTAAAGTCTTTTCATAGAAAATAGGTAATGCTCTGCAATAATTACGTTATCAGCGGCAAGAAGGTAATTCTAGTAAGAAAACATACATGGACCAATGAGCCTGGTGAAGTTAACAGGAAGAAGAGTCACTGAGGGCAGTTATGGCAGAGGCTGTGGTAGGAGTAGACAAATAGAAAGAAGTAGTTACAAACAAATAGACCTGAAAGTTAAGTGGTTTATAGTCTCAAGGTCCTTGTAAGGCATGTCAAGACACTTGAATTTGAATTTGATGGACAAGAAGAGCCAGGAATGAGTTACATGTAAACAAGTGAAAAGATGCAGTTTGTTTTTCAGGAGGGTATTTTAGTCAGGGTTCTCCTGAGAGACAGATCTGTAAGATAAAGACAAAGAGAGAGAGATGAGAGGGATTTACTAGGGAAACTGGCTTACTTGATTATTGAGGCAGAGCTCCACAAAAGGTTATCTGCAAGATGGGGAACGATGGAAGTCAACAGCGGTTCAGTGTAAGTCTGAAGTCCTGAGAACCAAGGGTGTCCAAGGTGTGTCTCTCTGTGCAGAGCTGAAGGCCCAAGAGCCTAGGGGTTGGGGAGAAGTCTCTGGTGTGAGTTCAAGAATCTGCAGCATTGAAGACTTGTACTTCGGGTGTCCAAGAATAGAAGAGGAAGAGCACCCCAATTCTGGAAGAGAAAGCAAGAATCCTCTCTCTTCTTTTGCCCTTTTGTTCCATCTGGGTCCCAGCTGATTGGATGGTGCCTACCCACACTGAGGGCAGAACATCCCCACTCAGCCACCAACTCACATACCAATCTCCCATGAAAAAACCGTGCAGACACACCATACAGCTCTTTCATTCCAATCAAATGCCACACCACCTGGGCTTCCCTTTCAGTAGAAGAGGATGGGCTTATGCATTGAGAATAATCAATGCAATGATTGAGAATAAATAAATCTTTACCAGCTATTTGGGTATTCCTTAGTTCCATCATTTGTCACTCAGAATCCACTATCACAGAAGGCAACTGAAGACGGTATTGATAATGGATGAGAGGAGAGGCACCAGAGTCAGAAACATCAATGAAAAATGTGATGAACTGATAATGATAAAATAAAAAGGAGTAGATCAGTAAAACATTTCAGAGATGAAAAGCCTCACATTTTCCATGCAGCAAAGTAAGAAAGAATGAGGAACAAAGGATGACATGGGCCTCTGCCTTGGAGGAAATAGAGTAAAATAACAGTTCTGTTCATATGGCATGCCACAGTTTATAAACCCTTTCATGTTTACTGCTTTCCATTGTTTCAATAACATTGTGATAAATCAATATGTATTAATTGGAGTTTATATAGTAATTTACAAAGGTGTTGATTAGTACTTTTCTTTGTAAGATACTCTATGTGGTTACTTTTCTGAGTCATCTTTTATTTCCTAATGAAATAGAAGTCAACTTATGTTCTCAGAGATACCTGTGTATACCTATATTGGCTTAATTCTCCTCATGTAGCTATATAAATAGATTTTTGAATTTAATGAACAGGGCATGGTAGTGCAGGCCTATAATCCCAGTAATTCAGGAGGCTGAAGGAGGAGGACCAAAAGCACGAGGCCGATCCCAGGAACTTAGCAGGGCCCTCTGCAAATTAACGAAGCTCTCTCTCAAAATAAAAAAGTAAGAAGTGCTGGGGACATAGCTTAGTGGTAAAGTGCCCTTGGGTTCAGTCCCTGGTATCAAAAAGAAAAGAATTCAATGAGCATATTTGTGTTTGGCAGTGCCTGTGTTTCTAAAGACAGAATGATTTGGACAGCACGTCTCAAACTTTAATGTACATGTGAATCATCTGAGGATCCTGATAAAATGAAGCTCCTATTCAGCGGTTATTGCATGGTACCTGAAATTTTGCATTCCTAACAAGCTTCCAGGTGATGTTAATGCTACTGGCTTATGGAACATATGTTGATCAGGAGGAATGTGGGATAAAAATCATATGTTTGTTTGTATACACACACATATACAAACACACACAGACACCAGAGTCCCTCTACACAAGCAGGTGTGTTATACTTGAGATGCTAGTAATGTACATGATTTCAACTTTAAAATCATAAGCATTTTCTCACAGATTTCAAGGTGTTGCCAATTGTATACGTATTTCTTCTCAGTAATATAAACTGCATTCCATTTCTGTCTTTGTTGGCAAGAAGTCCCTTAAAGGTTTCAAACTATGCCAGTGGTCGGTTTTAAGAAGAGTTCTTATAAAGAACCACCTCATTGTTAGTTGTTCATTAATAGTTTTGTTACTGACAACTTGGATGTATGCCTCTTAATTTTGCAAGGATTTTAAAATTAAAATTACTTCCAAAGCATTTCAAATACTTCTTTTGGCAATAATGTCTGCTTGAAAGCAGAATTCTTAACTCTCCTCTCACAGGTCTTTTCTCTTATGATTCCATAGCTGTGTGGGTTTCCTTAATAGTCTGAAATTCCACAGTATAATCCATGTGTGCTGAAAGACATCTGAAATCATTGACATGCCTCAGGGTCTCAGGATTAAGCAACTATCAGCTTTGCCTTTATGTAATTGGATGCAAGGAGGTGATCTCCTATTTAGGTTCATCTAAAAAAATCCTTTCTCTTTTCCCCCCTCCATCCCTCCATTCCTTCTTAGAGGAAATCCATTTATGGTTTGGACACATTTCACAAGAATCATATTTTCATCCCTATGGAAGTCCCCAGAGTCAGACTCCAAGAGGCAAACAATGTCTCTTTGTGTACATGACAAAGAGGGAAAACTTGAATGCAATGGTTGGTTTTTATGAGGTTCTGAAAAGAACTCAGTTACCCTGGAGAAAGAAAGTCTCCTGCCTGCTGTTCAGAAATTAAAAGTCCTTTAGTTCTCAATATGATGGGCAGCTATCTGAGTTATGTAGAAAGTATTAAATAACTTGGGCTGACTTGAAGTTCTCCAAAAATTCAGAAGTGGCAGAGCAGAGAGTATCTCACCTTACCTCTGACTGATACAGGAATTTTCAGCATGGCAACCATGAGATGCACTCAATGAATACTTTCTGAAGGGTTGAGACCATAGTTGGACAGCTCCAGTTAAAAATCTGCAGCCATGAGATTTGCACTCCCTCCAGTTGCTTTGATATTTCACATCTCTTCCTTTTTGCTCATATATGATCTTTCCTTTTCAATTCTACTGTGCTAATCAATTCCTTGTTTTAAAACTTCTGATATTGTAACTTCAACTCTCCTAAAATGATTTCACTGTACTTAAGAGCTTAATGTTCATCAAAATATGGCAAAACCTAAAATCTAACACGTATCATTACTATCGAAGTATGTGCCCCAACACTGTATTTTGAATGGCACAGGAGCTTCTGGTTCCAAACACCTAACTGCTTTCTTAAAAAAGACAATAAATGTCTGTTTCACTATAGAACATCCACCTTTTCCCTCCTATTTTGAAATGCACCAATGAAGAGTTAAATAGTATGCATTAGGTCATACATACTGCTGGTGATCCACCTGGGAATATAACCTAGGAAACTTTGCTCCCAGTCCAGTGTGCCACACAATCATTTCTGATGATTGTAAATTCACATAGTAATTCTCCTGTTGAAACACGCAGAAGACAATCCCAACAGCAGACTGAACAAGTCAGTCTATGCTAAGTAAGATCCTAAATTGAACAGTGTGTGTTTTCCAGGGTACCTATTGCTACTGTTTAAATGGTCCATGTTTTATTAATAAGATCATAATACATTACATTTTTGAAAGTCCTTTCTTTTTTATTTGTTCTTTTTAGTTATTCATGAGAGTAGAATATATTTTGACATATCATGCATACCTAGAGTATAACTTCCCATTTTGGTGGTTGTATATGATGTGGAGTTACACTGGTTGTGTGTTCATACGTGAACATAGGAAAATTATGTCTGATTCACTGGATCACATCCATGCTTGCATTCTTGGCTCTTGCTTTGCCTGATAACTTATTTTGCTCCAATGGTATCTTCCTATCAAGGCACTTCTGATTATTGGTGGCTGCTGCTAAATTCTTCACAACCTCTATGCTGTGCCCTCCAGTACTCTTCCTGGGAAGCTGAGCTATTCTCTGCTTAAAATTTCAACTATATTCTTCTAAACCTGAAACAGATGTTATCTTGGCTTCTGGCTTTCACCATGAGTTTCTCTATTCACATTTTCACAAGGCAGGTAAAAAAGGAGAAATTTGCTGACCTCACTGTAGAAAAAGAAAAAAGACAGGGAATGTGAAGGGGGGTGGACAGTGAGTGAGAGAGAGAGAGAGAGAGAGAGAGAATGAATATATAAATCAGAGGCATGTACTCATGAAGACAGAGAGTACAACCACTTGAGCATCTATTATACTAATATCATATGCTATAGTTTGGCCACTACTGATTTGCCTGGCATTCCTCTTGAGTCATATTTGTGGCCACCCAGATTAACTATGTGAGCTGATCTCTTGATTTAATATTAGCTTGCTCTTTTCAGCTCCCATGTCATTTACTATCTTAAAAAAAAAAAATGTACTGCTTGTTACTCAGCCATCTGTGTTTTCAAGAGCCCACGGTCTTTTTTTCCCCCCCCTTTTTTCCTTTCTTTTCCTTCTTCTTTTTGTATGGGAACCAAAAACTAGAAAACATTAAATGAGAAAAATTAACCACTCACAGAAAAGGTATAAGCCCAGAGAAAAGAGGTTTGTCTTTTATGGTTTGCACTTTGTAAGCTGTGGGTGTGACTCAATTTCCTCACCACCCACATAAAAAGTTGCCACCCAATCACTGTTTTTTCTATCCAAAACCCCTCCCCTTTGATTTTGGCTAAGAGAGACCCTAAGAAAGACTGCCCTTTCTGGACGTTGCAAACTGTGACATATAAAAGCTGTCAGCTGCTCCTGTAGCCAGCAGCATTCAAACCTTGCAGGCTTTTGCTCTCTGGGAGCTTGTAATAGACATACTCCTCTTACAAGAGTTCATGCTACAGCATAGCAAAGAACTTTAAATTTTTGGAAGAACAGTATATTCATTTTGGCATTGTTCAGAGGTAAGCTATTTGGCTCAACAAGTTTATCCTGCATGCATTGATTTTAAAGTAGCTCATTTTTCTTTTTTTTTTTAAAGAGGTGAGATTGGATTACTATACTTTTTTTTTTTTTTTTTTTTTTTTTATGCTATGTGTTGTATCACTTGGTGTACAGATGTGCCTGGGAGACATTATCAGCACATTCTCTGTTGTTACCTGTGATGCATTTTTTTTTTCCTTCTTCACTCTCAAGGTGAACTTTAATTCCTAAAGAATCCCCACTGGAAATAAAGATGCACCAATGCATTCTGTAGTTCTGGCAATTGGGGCAAATGGCTCACATTCATTTTAGGGTTAGTGGTCATGTTGTTTACTCTAGCTCTAGAAAGTTCCTCTCAGGGGTCTTTCTCATAATATAGCCAAATGAATAGAGATTTTTACTGTAAGTGATCTGTAAGCTTGAGTTCAACATTTGTTTGGGTTTTTGGAGACAGTCAAATCAAGCAATGCTCCCAAATGATGACTTTGTAAATTCTGACCCTATTTTTTTTCTAAAGACCCTAACTCTAACCTTTCTGCTTTAAAGCAAAGTAAATTTGGTGGCCTCTTCTCCGCCCCTCAAAATGATAGCCATCTCTGCTGTCAGCCGTGCGCTCCTGTTCTCCCTTCTCTGTGAAGCAAGTACCGTCATCTTACTCAATTCCACTGACTCATCCCCGCCAACCAATAATTTCACTGATATTGAAGCAGCTCTAAACGCACCACTAGATTCTACGGAGATCCCCAAAGCCAGGCGGAAGCGCTACATTTCGCAGAATGACATGATCGCTATTCTTGATTATCATAATCAAGTTCGGGGCAAAGTGTTCCCACCGGCAGCAAACATGGAATATATGGTAAGAGGAATTCTTTTTTCTTTGAGTTCTAAGCGGGAAAGCTTTAATTCCTTGGTTAGAAGGACCTAAAGGCACCATGAGCGTTTGCATGTCGAGGGAAATGGGCTTTTTAAACATTTTAGCTTAGGAAAGATTTTTTATATGCCTGATAATGTTAAATATGGTTCCATCACAGAATTAAAGGGTGTGTGTGTGTGTGTGTGTGTGTGTGTGTTGGTGTGACTCTGCATGGATTTTTCTTCTGTGTGTCCCATAGCCATTGATGAACCACATCTTACATAAGGAACATAGAGAGTGTGGGGTACATTGACTGATCACATTTGGAAAGTCTACTTTAAAAAAGAAATCACATGGAACTTTCTCTGTGATTTCTGTATCTAATAATCCTATTTATCAGCTAAAACATTTCTTGAAACTATTTCTTGAAATTACAGGTTTCATGAGCTTGGTTTATTCTTGGGTCGGTGTCTCTTCCCTTTCTTGGACAAAGCCCTTACTGATGCTGATCTATTTGTGTTCTGAGAGAACATGCTGACTTTTTCCTCCTTGTGATTTAAGGCTTTGTCGTTCAGATAGCAGTGAAGCCAGTGCACTTGCACACTGTTCCAACTTACCATGCACACATTCTTTGCTCTTTCTTAAAAATAGAATCTCTGTGTTCAGATCATTTCACTTGGGGAGTAAAAAAATGAAGTTGGTATTCAAAGGAAAGAGTCTTGTTAAAGTTTATTTTTGGCTTTGAACTTATGCAAGGTTATGATTTAAAGTCCTGCATTTTATAAGAGCATAATGTGAAGTCTGTTTAAAGCAATGAGGATCATGTGTATGATATTTCCAAGTTGGGATATGGGGGTACTACTAACAGTTTTATAAATGCTGAACTTAAATTTGGGATTGCTATCGCATGCGAGGTTCATTATATAAACAAACTTTTTGAGTTTGACCCAATGTAGATGCCAATGTCACTGGAAAAAATAAAGATTTGCCAAACAATATAAGAGAGTCATAGTTCACTGAAGTCCAACTTTAGACTGTGAAAATGTGTTTCCTTAGGATTTATCATAGAAAGAGAAGATGTAATCATTCCTAGTGGGTGAAGAGCAGTGCAGTCTCCTGGTGAAGATTATGGGCTTTGGAATCTAGATGCTTGGATTTGAATCCTCGCCTTAGAATATATGCTGTGTGAATGCCTACCTCATTGTTTCTTTTTTATTATTTCTAAGATTTTTATCATTCTAAGATGAGGATAAAAGTAGTGTCTGCCTCATAAGGCTGTTGTGAGGACCAAATGAATTGAGGAGTAATTAGAAAAATGCCTACAAGTAGGTAGATGTTCAACTAAACATTAGTTTTTATGGGTTTCTTTGGGCTTTCTATGAAAGGTGCCTAATGAAAAACCTGTTCAAAATCTAAACATAGGAGAGTGGCAATGTAGCTCAGTGGTAGAGAGCTTACCTAGCATGCCTGAGGCCCTGGGTTCGATTCTCAGCATAATATACACAAAGATCTAAAAATAAAAACAGGTACCTACATAAAAGAGGTCTTTCTAGAAGTTAATGTAGAGATATAAGGAGAATAAAACAAATAATTAAGTTGGAATTATGATAGAGTTTGAAAGAAATATGTAACTTGTCTTGAACAAGTTACTTAATGTGTCTAAGATCCAGTCTCCCTTCCCTCAAAATGGGAATAAGTACACATAATAACCAATGAATAAATAATACTAGCAAACACTATGAGGAAAGTTATAGGTGGGTGTAACACAATATAAATAGGTGAAAAATAGACAAAATTTTTTTCTGCTTATATCTCTCCCCCACTTATCAAGATGTTAATTTACTCCCCATGTGTTTATTTAATTGCTTCTATGTGCCAAGGCCTTGACTGATAATTTCCACAGATGATCTCATTTGATAGCTCACATTCTTGCTGTGAGGTTAAGATTGTGATCTTCAATTTACAAATGAAATCATGCAGACCCAGAGAAAGTAATGACTAAGCCAAGGTGGTATGGGTAATGAATGGTATTTCTGGAATGAGAATTTAGGCATATGTAATTCCAAAGAACATGTTCTTACGTGGGGGACGGGGAGCATCTTTTCATTCAGTAGATCTTGCAAACATGGTCCCCTTGAGGGATATCTCTGGAAACACCTCCCTTAAAATGCCACATGGAATTCCATAGAATTCATAGCCTATTTGTTATTCCTTCATTATTTTTTTCTCAAATGCTGGAACTCAAACTTGTGATTTAGTTTGTTAGAACCAGAAACAATGCCAGTTATATAAAATATATTTATAAATCTTCCTTAATTCTGTGCAAAGTAATGAGAAAGAATACTCAGAACAGTGAGTGCTATAAAGCAAACAGTGACCATCTCAAATATCCATGCAAAGACTCAGCACATAGTTCATTCCTACATACATTTATCCATTTAATATTTACCAACTATTTGCTGTATGTCTGCTCTATTCCAAGTATTTGAGGATAATATTCAGGAATCACAGGGACAAACATCCTTGCTCCCTGGATGGGAATAAGACAACAAACCAGAAGAATAAATAAATAGTACGTTAGAAGGTGATAAGGTTAGGAAGAAAAATCAAGTGGTTTGTGGTGAGGTTGCAGTATTTAATATATTTGTCAGGGATGTGCTCACTGAGTATGGCCTGGGGTCAGGCAAAGCAGCAGCCACATAGTAGATAAGGGAGGGAGGGCAGACTGAAGAGCTAGGAACAAAGGGCAATAGGAAGAAATAGGAGGAAATTGATTATTTCAGCTAGAAAAATGTGATTGCTTTAGTGAAATCATGTTAGAAGGACTCTGCATAACCTGGTCAATGGAAATGCTTCATATGAATCCATCATGAAGGAAGTTGGTGGGAAGTACAATATAATCCCTACCTTTGAGGCCAGAGCAGGGACTGGAAATGATTTTAATTGTCTAGGCTAAGTGAAAAATGCACTGGACACTGTTACCTTCATGTTAACTTGTTCAACATTGATTTGGATTGTGAGCAACTGGAAAGCTAGCTTGGTTCCTAAACTGTGCCATGCACCTCAAAAACTGAGGTCACCTTTGCTACAACTGCTTCACAAACATCTGTGCTCTGAGTCACCCACTGTATATTCACATTTTCCTTCCTCACTGTCACTCAAGAGCACCTCATACAAGAGCTTCCGCTAATTGTACCAGCCTGATTCACAGTGGTTGTTTTCACCTACAAGTCTCTGAGCCTTTTACTGTCAGTTTCTTCTGCTAATGTCTCCTCCTTAATTTGTTCTTTTAGAACCCTATCCAGGTTTCCAGGTTTGGATATCAGAATGCTAAATCCTTTAATAATATTTTTTACACCCAGAACCATATGGGCTTTCTCCTTTTGGATTACCGAAACCCTTCATGTGTGTAGTTTTGCTGTCATCACTGTTGAGGTTAATTTAGTTATTTGTGGATTTCTCGCTGCTTCCCAGTTCTAAGCTTTTAGGGTGCTAAGTCTATGATTATTCATCTTTTTATCCCTATTTTCTTGGACAGTTCCTTGTGTATAGACAGTGAGCACCCATTATTTGTCAAACTTGGCTGAAACCCCTGTGAATTATTATATGTTTACAAGTAGCAGTAATTTTGATATTATAAATATTTTAGTTGTTTTCTCATCACTATTCCACACACTGAAATAAAACAATTTTTTTCATGAATTCTAAAAAATACCTTAAAATTAATTTGATCTTTCTTAAGTGTTTGGTTGTCAGAGAGTGTGCAACTGACCAAATAAAGCAAAAGCAATTTGAGCACAGAGTTATTTGTGCTGATGTTCATATTATGATTCTATTTCTTTGGATATGTAGGCCATACTCTTGGGAAAAAGCACCTTGTTTGAAGTATTCAATGTTTTAAAACAGTGTCTTTTCACACAAATTATAATATAGATAGAACTTTATTATGAAATTGAAACTTCTGTTCTCTTGGCTTCTGTTCTACAATTAGTTTATTGACTAATTTCCAGAGCTCCTTGGACACCAGCTGTTTTTCATTCTTCCTAAGGACAGCTTAAACCATGTCTCTAAGCCACAAACCACACTAGTTTCTTAGAATAAGAATAATCCCCAAAAGAATGAAATTGCAAGGCTCACACATAGAGCAAAATTTGTAAGATGGTCTCTGAATTTGAGTCCATTGAATGAGTTCATTTAAAATTTTTGGAGGCTCCTCCATGACTGGAGGAGATCCAAAGATAGAAATCTTTGTTTTTTAAGTATAAACAATGCAGTGAAAACCAAACAAATGTGAGGGGGACCACTATGTATATAATTCAGTATTAATAAACTGCTATGTAAGAGCAATGTCATACAAGACAGCCAGACAAATACTGTGGAGCAGTCAAAGAAGTGATAATCTCCAGTTGGCAAATCATGAAAGACTCCTTGGAGGAGGAGCATTTGAGATAGATGCTCAGGAGTGGGCAGAATAGGATCACTGTGACAAAAGGCAAAACAATACATTTTTTAAAAACCACCAGGAGGAAAAAGGATCCTAAGACTATAGCCATAGTTTTGAGGAATTTGAAGAAAGATTAATGATTTCTTAATTCCAAAGCAATTAAGGAGACTGTCATGTTTGAGAGCAGGGTCAGGAGTGGCAGTTGAAGGAACTCAGGATGGATATTGCCAGGGGACGTGATCAGAATGCTGGTTTCTGCTGGATAAGCAATGCCAATTATTTTTAGGCAAAGGATAAACAGCTGCACCTAGAGATAGCAACTAACTGAACTGTAGTGCATAAGATAGCAAATTTTCCAGAATGGTGAATACAGTGGACAGGCAGGTGAAGGACAACGTGAAGGCAATGATGAAATGAACTGAACACCTTAAAACTGAAAAAAAAATGCATAATGTAATTTCAAGAAGTCAAAGTCACCATCTTGATAATATGACTTATTTTATTTGTTAAGTGCCTGAAAATATTTTTTGTAGAGTTCAAGTAATAAGGTTTCCTGTACTTTTCTGGAAAAGAGAAAATTACTGGTTACCAAGTTGTAGCAGGTAGTGAAGTAACAGCATGACTCAAATGAATGAATGAAGAACAGATTAATTCATCCTCAGAGACAGCCAATAAACTATTTGCCCAGAATGATAATGCATGACTTGGGAATAAAGAAAAATGTTGATTTCGTTTATTTGAGCTTCATGTGGAAGAGAATGTGGATAATGTAAACTACTTTTTTTTTCTTTCTTCAGTAGTTTACTTAACACTTGTGTCTATCCTTGTCTTCTTTTCTTTTTCAATGAAGCCATATTTTGTCCCAGATGACACATTTCCTTTCATTTGGGAAGAATAACTCAATTTTCTTGTTATAAACATAGGAAATTTGATGTGTCTAACCTAAATCTCTTCAATGAATGCTTTTATGACTACTAGCAGGCCTGAGAATGGTTGCCAGAACACAGTGGACTGAGAAAGACTGCTGACAGGAAGGCGTTTTCCAGCACATTCAGAGCTCTGCATTCCTGGTCCCCTGGATGCAGAACCTTTCAAGTGCCTTGGCTTCCAGTGCAGACTGGGCACGTTTTGTAGGAATTTTCTTCCAAGGTGCATGTTGATTAGTGTTACTTGTACACAAATGAAGAGGGTAGTGACCTAGAGGTTTCTTTCCTTACAGTTATCTCTCCACATATGGAGCCCACTAAAGGCAGAATGTTGTGTTAATCACTGTTTTCGATATAGACTGTAAGAAGTGCAAATGTGAAAACATCAGTGCGCTTTGATTCAGCACCTCACCATCAGGTGGCAGGCATCAAAGCTGAAAGTCAGACGTGATCCATATACAGGGTGACTCTATTCTCTGGTATTCAATACTAATTTTTTTTTTTTTTTTTTTTTTTTTTTTGGTGGTGGTGGTGGTGAATGATATTTAACCACCTGCAATGATGTAGACAGGTAATTTCATTGTGTTTCCTCTGAGTGTTTATAGAACCTAGCATCTTATCTATCCCCAAAAGAACACTCAGTAAATATTGGTGGAATGATGAAATGAAGTCTTTAAACTTTTTTTGGTTAGAGTGTGAGTGTGTGGCTGTAGTGCTCCTTTTTTTTTTTGCTAAAAATTAAGTGGCAGATTTATTTTTTTAAATTAATTTATTTTGATAAATTGTACACAAATGGAGTATAGCTGTTGTTTCTCTGGTTGTACACAAAGTAGAGCCACACCATTTGTATAATCATACCTGTGCATAGGTGTTCTCAATAGGCAACAGTCATTCAAGATTCAGTCATGCATGCATACCACAATATTTATTCATGTGTCTGGTGCAGTGCCTAAGGGTCAATGGGGAGCAGTGCCACTCTTTAATAGGACATACTGGGGACAGAAAAAGAAGTAGGCAAGGCAGTGTGCTGAACATTAAAGTAGAATAACACTAGTTGCTTTAGATCACATGAGGATTATGAGCCCAGACTTGGACTGGGGTAGGAGGCAGTGAGGGCTTGTGGAAGGAATTATTTAAATATTAGATACAAAAAATAAATAAAGGGCTGGGGATATAGCTCAGTTGGTAGAGTGTTTGCCTCACAAGCACAATGCCCTGGGCTCAACCTCCGGCACTGTAAAAATAAATAAATAAATAAATAAATAAATAAATAGTAGGTAGATAGATAGATACTATACAGGAGGGAGTGAAGGAAAGAGGAACTGTAAGTCAATATAAAAGGGTGTTCTAAGAAGGTACACAGTGCTCCAAAGGTATGGATAAACTACAATTTAGTGCCTTGAATTTTGTGTATAAAAGTGATGTTGGATAAAGTTGGGGTAGACAAGAAGAAACTTGTCTGAATTTTATTCTAAGGACAAGGGAAATTATGGAAGGTTGTAGCTGGGAAGTTTCAGACTCACATTTTCATTTTGGAAAGGTCATTCAGCCACAGGGTGTGGAGGGACTGGAGAGAGGCAGACATGAAGACAGGATGCACTGTCATGAGACTGTCATGACCGTCTGGGTGAGAGATAATTGAAACCTGAACTAAGTTTAGGCAATAGGGATGCAACAAAGTGAATTAGAGCATTTAAGGTTCAAATTAATAGAAGTAAGTGATTCATGTGAAGAGGATTCATACAAGACTATCAAGGAGAATGAGTCTATCGTTAGGACAGTTGGGTTTCTCTGAGTTAGAGAACACCAAATAAAGAACAGGTTTCAGGAGGCCATTAAGTGGCTGCAGGCTTATCCTTGGGGTACGTGTGGATTTTGACTGAAAAAAGTGGCTAGGGTGTGGGAGGGAACATTCTTCTAACAGAGTTTGGGAAGGGAATATGCTTTGTTAGACAAAATGGACCACTTTGCATGGTAGGGGTAGGGTAGTGTCATGGAAACAGCATGTAAGGATGATTTTATGTCTGGGAATGTAGTCAAGAATTTTTGCATAAAAATGTCTTATTTTATATTATTTTTTATTTTTATCTTTTACTGAGATGAAAGCTATCCCTAATCCCTTTACAGGAGTTTAGGCAGCACCAGACCTATCTAGTCTTCCAGTCCTCCTGACATACTCAGGTTAAGGTGTTTTGGGAAACTCACCAAAGAACTTCGGAAAAATAGAAGTTGGCTAGTCTGGCTAGTCTGATGTTGTGAATTTAATATATCTGAAAAACATCTTATAAACATTCAATGGCCCATTCAATAGTTACGAGCTTGAGGTGTATGTTTGCCTGTGAGGATTTCTGAAGAATGACTTGGGAGAGGGGCAGGGAAGATAGATACTGATAACTTAAATGGGTCAATAAAATATTTTTCAATAAAATATATCTAGAGTTGGGTTTGGAGAGATGGTACTTGAATACTTTCAATCTATTATCCATAGCACCTAAAATCAGGTACCCAGCATTTTTTTGTGACACAAATAAGGAAGAATGCCCAATAAGTTGTGTTTTATACTAAACTTTTCATGAAATCTCTTAAAATTTCACACCATGTACTTTAAACCAAAACAGTCCAAAAATGTTATTTAAGGACACAGTATTTTTTCCTACTAAAAAGTGCATCAAATTCATATTTCATAAGTTAGTTAAATATGAACATTCTACCAAATCTGTCTCTCTGCATTCCAGAGAGATCATGATTTCAGCAGGCCGTAGGTAGGCGGAAAGGCATTTGAATTCTTCTGACTCAGTGGGCAATGCTAGATATGGGGTTTGCATGTATCACAGGACAGTTTAACAATCAAGAAATCTGGTTTTAGAATGCTGTAAACACTGAGTTGGTGAAAAAAAATTTAACCACACATGAAAATGCCTTCCTGTCTCATAATTGCTGAATTAAATGATATCTAGTATGTATTATATTTCTCTGGAAAGGAGAACCATTGCTAGAATTCATCAACAAATGGCTTTAAAGATAAAAACATATGTGAAAGAGTGACTTGAGGGAAATCAGTGTCTTAAAACTTCTAAAATGTTCTCTAATGTCATCTTTCACTGTCTAACATTATTTTCCCTTTCTGAAATCTCCTTATAATTTTTACACAATTTTGTTTTGGTCTTTTTTAGTTGCTTCAGGGTAGATCTCTTTAGTGGAGATTAATGTTTCATAAGGTTATCAGTAGTGCACCATCCACTGATTCCCATTTCAGGGGACTCCAGTTCACTAACATTACTGTCATTCTCAAATCCCCAGCAACAGTAGTTCCACTGAACACACCCTTGCCCCATGAGAACTGTGTTCTTCAGTCACTATATCACCTAAATCTCACCACAGTCTTCAGAGACAAGGATAATTTTCCTCATTTAAAGATAGGGAGCCTGAAGTTAGTGGGGTGTAAATTCTCCAGTCCTAGAGCAACACGACAGTACAATACAAGTTTCCCTTCATGTGTTCACCTCTCCTGTCCAGGAGCACAGTGCACAGAGAACTTAACTACTTGCACTTCATCTTGGGACATCTTTGAATAATGGAAAGAATTTCTTTATGTGGAATCAAACTTTCCACCCTTGGAAACCATGTAGGAAAACTGATAGTGCCTCAGGTCTTGAATGGTTATTAAGGGGGAAGAAAAGCTCTATATAACTGACCTTCTACTCCATCACTAAGCTCTTTCTCAGCCACCACCCTTTTGTTTGAAAGAACTCCACACATCACCTCTCACATGAGGAGTGTTGCCAATACAGGCTCTCAGGGAAGACTGCACAAAGATATTTGACTTCTAAAAATTCTGGTAATGGCAAGAAGGGTTGTCATTCAATTAAAATGGAAACTTCTTCCTTCACACATGAACAACAGTACCAGTTAGATCATTTTGGGAACTAGAAGCGGTGTGGTTCTGACCCGCAAGTCCCTTGCCTGATGTCCTCCCTGACTGGGTTCCAATATGCATGTGTTCTTCTGGTAGTGAGAGTGAGGTGCCTGGAATTGACATGCAGAACAGAGGTGATTAATTATCCTAAAGTCAGTGGCAGATTCGGTGAGCACATTCTTCTGCTGATTCTTATTATCATCAATTAAATTGCTTGTAGGTCAAATGTGTTTTTGTACTAAGGCTTGATGGAAAGGGATGCCTGAATTTTTGTCCTTAAGGTTTTGGATTTTCAGAAGTTACAAACACATTTCTCTGATATTTTAAGTGACACAACAGATCCCATCATTATGTACAATTATGATGCACCACAAGAAATATGGAAAAAATAATACATCAGGGATCACAGATGTTGGCAATAATTCAATTCAGAGTCCCTAAAAACAGTGCATCTATTTATAGATAAAGAAGCCTACATAGGGATACGTTTTAGTCATCTTTGTGTTGCTGTGACCAAAAGAACTGACAAGACCAATGTAGAGAAGGAATAGTTTATTGGGGCCTCAAGAGTTTCAGAGGTCTCAGTCTATAGATGGCTAATTCCAGGGCTCTGGGCCTCAGTGAGGCATCAGGGCAGAAGGGTGAGATGAGAAAAGCAGCACAGGACAGGACAACCAGGAAGCACCAGAGAGAGCTCTGCTTACCAGGGACAAAATATGTACCCCAAAGGCACATTTCCAGTCACCTAATTCCTCCAGCCACACCCTACCTACCTACAGGTACCACCTAGTGAGTCCTTTCTTGAATGGACACATGAGCTTTTGGGGGACACCTCTTATCTAAACCATAAGAGGATAGTACTCATCTTACCTAAAAGACACCTTCATTAAACATGTAGAAAAATTCATAGGATCCCAACTTAATATTTTTTTATATAAAGTGGTTCCTATTTTGCAGTTGTTTTTGAGTCTTTAGAGGGAATATTGTTATTCCTCTCAAGTCTTTAGAGGGAATATTGTTATTCCTCTCAAGTTCCTTTAACCCTCTTCTACTCTTACCAAGTAGAATCATATTAACATTATTCAATTAGTCTAATCAGTACCCCAGATTTCCCCTATGAGGTCCCTTCTCTTGCTCTGCTCTCACACTTCCTCTCCTCCAGCCTAAGGGAGACTCAGACTCACTGCTGCCTCCTGTCTGGTTTATCACTGGTTGCTGTGTATTCAGTTCCATTTTCTCTATCACCATTTCACAAACATTTCTATCTAATGAGAACAAATCCACTAGTTTTAAGACAGAACCTCAATAATGCCTATGAGTGTTTAAAAACTTTTGGCTGCCCTCAGGGGAAATACTTTTATCATCGTTTAATTTTTTTTAATGACTGTTTAGCATCAATTCCTCAAGTCAGCTCTCTTCCCAAGCTAACAAAAAGAAAAAATAGCCTTAGCTAAGTTATTAAAAGCAAAAACAAAAAGGCTGCCTATGTAAAATGCATCTAATTTTATATAAATAAGTAAGAAAATGACCACATAAATGTCCAAGAATATAAGCATCCATAGCACATACCATCCCGTCTCCCCACCATTGCTATCATGGCATTCACAACAAAGGTCAATTTATAAATCTATCTCCAGACACTCAATGTGAAACCTTTTTTTATTTTTTAGCATTTTATATCTTTGAAATATTTCCATGTACACATTATATTTCTCAGAGTCACCCTTAATTGTCAAAATTAATATTCTTGTTTCTTCAATTTTAAATTTCAAATTATGAATCTTTTTGTTCTTTTCATAAATATAGCAGGTTATGACAATTATATTTACTTACAGATTAAAAATTTTAAACTGTATTTATAGATTTAATGTCTGATTTTCACATTTAGTACTTCAACTGATTTATTGATAAGCCTCCTTTCCATATATTTAAAATAAATTGTGTAAGCCAAGAAAAACAGTGGACTCTTAGATTCTTCTAAATTTGGGGTTTTAAATAACTGCCTTAAAAATTTAATACATTTTCTTGTCATTTTCAACTTAACATCACAAATTCAGGTAATTACATTGAAAATATGACTATCCTGTTAGCCTCATCAGCTCTGTTCTTTTAAACATTACAGATAATAGTAAAAGCAAATAAGTACAGATTTCCTTATCCAAAATATTCATCCTTTTTAACTTTTATCTTTTCAACGCTTTTATACTTTTTTGTGTTTTGAGGTAAAAGATGCTACCCACTTAAGGGAGGAAAAAAATGTCATCTCAAACAAGTGCAGGCTTTTGGTTCCAAGTAACAATTATTGCTGCTTTCCAGTTTGATTGCATTTCTTATTGGCCAGAGATACCAGCTGGGATTTAAGAAGGGAGCTTCAGATGTCATTGTGTTTCATGATCCTGGCTGCCACAATGTTGTGGATCCCAAAGCTTAAGAACAGTTGATAAGACAACTTCTTATCTGAGTTCGATTCATATCATTATCTAATTCTTCTGTCTTCTTATGAAAGTCAGTAACCTCCCAGTCATCAACATTCTCTTACTCAATTCTGTATTCTTTAGCTCAAATCTAAAAGATCTCTGAACTTGATGCGAATCCTGCATTCTTTTCATGTTTGTGTTATCTCTCAGGGTCAGAATTTGTCTAGATATTTAAAATGACATCAGTTTGAATTCTGGATCTCTTTCAGGTCTTAGTCTAAGTTGTTTCAACTTCTCATGATTTATAGGCAAGGTACTGTGTCCAGCTTGATCTATTTTGTTTTTTGAGAAGAAGAATAACTCATAGTGAATATTTTAATCCAAAGATAATTCAGTTTATGAACTGATCAACTAAATGGCTCTAAACAACAGAGAACAAAAGAAAATCATTTGGGGCAATTAAGGCAGACATAAGTCTATGCACACTCTGATGCCATTATAAACCACTTTATTTTATGAATTAACTAATTTAATCATAATGCCTAACTTCTGGTGAGTCCTGTAAATATGTTTGCATATTCATTCATAATAATCTTAATTTTTTCCTCATCCTTAGGAAGAATTGAGGTATTTATAAGTAAATTATCTGTGAAAGTGTCTCATCTATTTAGAGAGGAAAGCACTCATGAGACAGAATGCGAATAAAAGCTAAGTAAATATCAGGTGTCTAGTTTTCCCAACAAAAGATAATAGTAGTTTGCCTATTTTTAGGCATTCCATAGAAGTAGGAGCATACTTGTGCCCTTGTTTCCTCTGTTGATATATCCATAGGTTAAAATATTAAAATTTCAAATAAAAGCTCAGAGAAAGATGCCCAGAGAAATTCACTGGATACATTGATCATAATGAATCCAAAAATTTATAAACTAAGTCAAATGCTTAGGCAATTTATAGCTTGTAACTCATTCCCTGAATTTGATAAATTCTTTCATATTATTGCCTTGGTTACATTCAATCCAACTTACAGCTTCTGGGGAGAAAAAATACTACATATGGGATCACTCCTTAAACACTGTAAATCTTTTGTTAAAATTTCCTATAGTTTTTAAATACAGTCATGATTATTGTTTTCACAATTCAAAGACCTCATTATGTTCATAAATTCAAATACCTCTGAAGTTAAAGCCATGTCATGTACCCATTTTTTTCCTGGAAGATAAAACCAATGGAGAAAGGCAGTGACAGCAAAGGCAGAGCTCCACTTCATCAGAAGATATGATGTCATTGCCAAATATCAGAGGGCCCTACCTAAGACAGCCCTCCTTTCTCTGGAAGGTGGGATTAACTCCTGTCTGGGGACAAAGAGGCAAGAAAAAGACAGTGCCTCTGATTTCTCCTGCAGCAGGCATCAGAGGGAGTCAGTCATATCTCCCACAGTGAGGGCAAGTCATCCCCTCTCTGTTTGGGACCTCCTCAGTCTGTGTCTGTCAGAATCTTCCTTTAGGGACAGGGAGCAGGCAGAAATCCTTCTCATCAGTTCCCTAAAAGCAAACACATGCAGAGAAAGAAAGCAATCATTCCTCTTGTCCTGTAACTATCTTCCTCAAAATTTTACCTAAGATTTTTTTGCACACAAAATTCCTTATAATAGTTAACAAAGGATGCTTTTGTAAGATTTTTTTTTTCAGTTTTGACCTTTTTTGTTTATTTTTTTGACACACCCACTATTTAGCTCTTTTTTGTGTTGGGGTGTTGGGTACCAGGGATTGAACTCAGAGGCACTCAACCACTGAGCCACAATCCCAGACCTATTTTGTATTTTTTATTTAGAGACAGGGTCTCACTGAGTTGCTTAGCATCTCGCTGTTGCTGAGGCTGGCTTTGAACTCAAGATCCTCTGGACTCAGCCTCCCTAGCTGCTGGGATTACAGGCGTGTACCACTGCACCTGGCCCAATATTTAGCTTTTAGAACATATGAATGAGCATAACAACAGGCTTATATATGGTAATTTACTTTAAAAATTGTTAAGTGTTTTAAATTTCTCATTATTTCTTTTTTTAACTGTATTTTTATATTTAAGGTATACAACATGACCTTTGGATATACATATACATGTTGAAATTGTTAAAATTTGTTAAATATTTTAAATTATTTTGAGTGAGGTTAAGCAAATCACAGGCCAAAATAACATAGATCTTTCTGGCCTAGATACAGAAGTTTCTCAAGTACCTATAAGTCATGAGAAGCTGAAGATGGAAGGGACCCTAGAGGTGACCTCATCCAAACTCCTTATCTTATGGATGAGTTACATGGGAGATAATAATTGACATGTCCTTAGTCACAGATTATCTTAGCAATTGAAATAGGGATGGAACACAGGCTCCTTGAGTTTCAGGTCAGTGTACCATGCTGTGGTTCTATTTTAGCAGAAGATTATAAGAAAGGTCTTTAGATCTAATACACCCTTTACTTCACTACATAAATGATGCCTACTTGTATTTCTTCCTAGGTAACTACAATTAGTTAAGATCATTTCAGGAAACAATTTGTTGACACTATTCTGTCTGAAATTCCTTTTCGAACTAATTTTGCTGTTTTGTACTTTGGTAAAATGCAAAAGCAACATTTCAGAAATCCATATGTTATTAATATTCCGTGAAAGAACAAATATTAGACTGAACAATATCAAATGAGTCTTATATTTAACATACGTTCATATTAGTTACCATATGGATTGTCAGGCTTATCTCAACAGCTGCATAGGGAAAAGAAGCCAAACATTTGAAGTTTTTAAAAGTGCATTTCAGTCGTAGGATATTGTGATTTTATATGAACTCTGTGAGTGAGTTTACTTGATGCCATCCTATATCAATTTGTGGAAGATTACTTTTTTCATAATTTAAAACAATTTCTGACTAACAAATCTCTTTTGAGATCTTCTATGATCCCTTGGGATAAGAGTTTCTCTTGAAGAGTTTGTTTATTTATTTTTCCTCATTTTATTTCAAAGTCACCATCTTAATTCTCTTTTACTTCAATACATTGCCATATTAAATAAATCTATGTAACTCCTTATCCTCAGAAAAAATTAAGACTTTTCAGTGTTATGACCAAGCAGTCCCATGAGTTTGCTAGAAAACTCATAATTTGCAGTGAATGCATGGCTATTAACACTTGCTGTGTTGTATACAATACACAACCTGGTAGAAGAGGAAGACACCAAAGTTTCACATGAAGTTGCATGTTAATTTGAGTAGTTATAAAACTCTCCCTTCCTCTTCATATAATGTCTTTCTAAATTTTCTAAAATAAATTAATAACTACTGTCTAGTTATAATTTGAACACAGTTTTCACCTAGCATATATAAATATTTTAAATAATTTAAGAAACAATGTTACGACTTTGAACTACAAAATTTAATGTTTTAAAGTTATTCTTTCCACCAGATAAATACACCACTGAATAATGTCCTACTAGGGAGGAATTTTGAAAAGCATTTTTGCTTGGAAGAATGCTATAGATTTTCCATTATGTCTTTGTACCTTATAACTACCTAGAAAATAGATTGTCATTTCAGAGTGACTTCTTATTAGCAGGTTCACAAATGCTTGGCTTAATTTCCTTGTGCAGCCATGGATATGAGCCTATCAATTCATATGGTAACTAATATAAATACATATTAAACCCATGGTTATTCAAATTTTGTCCTACAAATTGTTTCCAAGAAAGAAAGTTTGCTATACATGAATAACACCCCTACAAATTTACCTTCCTTTTTGAAGGAAAGTAAGTTACTATTTTTCTTAATTTATTTCATTAAACCATAATATACTACATTTTTATAACACCCTATATAACATTGTCAAGTTATTTTCAATCATGATTTGTTTCTAGCTCATACCAACTAAAAATGTAAATTCTCTTATTATTGTACTAATACTGAAATGTCAAAAGATAAAGCCTGAAGGTTCCATTAGATTAATCAGACTATAGTATAATCTGAACTTTGGAAGTTGCAATATAATATTAGACAGTGTTAATTTTGAATCAATTTGGATAAATTTGATCATATTTTTTTATTTGTTTGTTTATTAATTAATTTTGATTCATTGTACATGAATGGAGTACAACTCTTGTTTCTCTGGTTGTACACAAAGTAGAGTCACACCATTTGTGTAATCATACATGTACTCAGGGTAATGATGTTTGTCTCATTCTGTTATTTTTCTTCCCCCCCACCCCGATCTCACCCCTCTTTTTAATAGCATGGTCCTTATGACTTCTAGGAAAATCTGTTGACTTTGCTGTATTCAAATTTCACTGGTCACTATGAGGTGTCCCTTTAAGATGAAAAAACATGGTATTTTTTAAGCTATCCTTTATCAAACTTGATGTCTGGATGTTGACTCTAACATTATAAAGCATTATAAAGACAAATTTTTTTTTGTAGTACAACGGTATCACATTATGGAACTTTGAATATCAATGGTCTGAACTTGCTTTCTTCTAGTTAGAATAGTCTCAGGACCCAGAATTAAAGAACTCTAGGAAATAGCAGCACTATTACTTTCCATTTACTTTGTATTTGTTATAGCAAATTCAGTAAAACTGAAGTTTTTTGTTTGTTTGTTTGTTTGTTTGTTTACCCCTACAGGTTTGGGATGAAAACCTTGCAAAATCTGCAGAGGCTTGGGCAGCTACTTGCATTTGGGACCACGGACCTTCTTACTTGCTGAGATTTTTGGGACAAAATCTGTCTGTACGAACTGGCAGGTAGGAAGCAGTTTCACTGATGTAGTTCATCTTATGTGACTATTAACTGTGGACTCTATGGAAGAATGACACCAATTCCGAGTAATATCAGAAGATATTTACTGAGTGTTCACTCTGTATCAGGCCTTGATATTTGGCCTATGAATATCTTAGATGTCTCCAAGAATTATGGAACTAGTTAAAAAACCCAAATAAAACCAGATTCCCCTTTAACCCTTGTAACACTCTCCCTTTGTCTGCTTTTCTCACTAACCTCACAAAATCTTAGAGATGGTCAAGTGTACTACGATGTGTCCTATTGCCTCTCAGAAAAAATTCCATTTGTGGCAGAAGACATTTGCATTTGTATGTGTGTGTGTGTGTGTGTGTGCGCAACGGTCTCATAGTTATATGAATCTGCACATAAATAAATTGATTAGCAAAGAGAAAATGTTTGTATTTACATATATATGTATATATATATATCTTTCTCCATAGTTGTATATACCTGCATCTATATGTGTGTGTGTGTGTGTGTGTGTGTGTGTGTGTGTGTGTATGAAACCTTTTGCCCAATCAGTTTTCAAGAATATGGATTATGCAGGTATATACACCTATGGAGAAAGCTATTCCCATTAATAGGATAATTTTTCTATCAGTGTGAATCATCATTATTAGTGTTCCAAAGATCCACTTCTTTTTCCATATAGGGGAGGAAAATCAGGTGTGCTATTCTTAAAATTAGAGGTCCAAATTTAAGGAAAAACTTGCATTGAAAGCTAGTATCATGACTATATATATATAGTAATCATTTTGAATGATTTATAAAATACTATGAAGGTCATTTTGACATAGACTAAATAAAAATAAGATTTTGATGATTCCTAACATATTTACGTTTTCTTTCTTCAAAATAACCTGACACATATTTAGACAAGTACAGGGTCACTTCCTCCAGTTCTGGGCATTTTTTATTCTTGCTCCTACTTGGATAAAAAGAGAACTCTACTAGATGGTGATGAGTATGTAATTCCAAGGAGTGAATATGCCTCTGGATCCTCATGAATAACCTTGTCAAAAATTAATTTACCACGTAACATGAGTCCATTATAAAGTACCACTGCCGTATCATATATGTGCTTTTTTTCCCTTTAATATCTAGATATCGCTCTATTCTCCAGTTGGTCAAGCCATGGTATGATGAAGTGAAAGATTATGCTTTTCCATATCCCCAAGACTGCAACCCTAGATGTCCTATGAGATGTTTTGGTCCTATGTGCACACATTATACACAGGTTGTTTCAATTGCCTTTTTAATATTTGATTCATACTTTTAAAAAAAGTTCTTATTATATTGATGAACATTCATTTTCTTAGCAATAATGGAAAATATTGGTTTATTTTCACAGATGGTTTGGGCCACTTCCAATCGAATAGGATGTGCAATTCATACTTGCCAAAACATGAATGTGTGGGGATCTGTATGGCGACGTGCAGTGTACTTGGTATGCAACTATGCCCCAAAGTAAGTACCAGGTTGTATTCTGTTTCCTGAGTCCCTGAACTATGTTAAATATCTTCAATATGATAGGCATTTTTGACAGAAAAATGTGTAAGACATAACTACAATGACCTCTAATCCTCAAATCCATATTCTTGAAAAACAATTGGGCAAACGATTTCTTTTAATAAGGGCAAGGATTCTGGGGTAAAACGATTTGGGACAGTGAGGTCACTAACCTCCTTACCATCTTCTGTCATGGCAATTGTAAACACTTCATAATTGTACTTTGTAGGCTTTTAATAAAAGACATCAGAAAAGAATTTCCTAGGGAATTTATCAATACCACAATAGTCTCATTTATCAGTGTAGAATGTTGGCTCACCCTTTTCACTAGGAAAGCGGAGTGTTGGAAATGAATCCTTTCTTCTTTTTCTTATTTTTTTAGATAAAAAAATCTATACTCTCAATCTCTGGCCTACATAAAATATATTATAGAAACTTGTCAAATATTATAAAATAGTCATGTTTATGAACAAGCCTTAGTATAGAAAGATCGATAGACATTTGCCAACATTTGAGAAAATGCCTTCCTGATAACAATAGCTCTTTAGAAGATAAAATGCTCCAATATTTACACACAGTCTATTCCCACTTGGAATAAACACCAAAATGTGCAAAGGATTTATGATACTCTTGGTGTCTTCCAAAGTAAGTCCCAAACAAAGATTTTCTCCAGCTATTCCAGCATGGGGTGGGAGTGAGAAAATGTGTCAGGAATAAGTGCATTACTCATTGATATGGTGGTGTGCCAGTGGCAGTGTTTTTGTAAAGTTAGAAAAATAGTGATTTTCCAGATGGTCCCCTCTTTATAAATATTAGGTTAGGGAGGTTTGGAAAACAGAATGTTTATTAATAATAATAATTCTTAATGCATTATTAAGAATAGGCATTAAAACTGTACATTTGTTAGACATTTTTATTTTCATACTTTTTAGTTTCCTATTGTGTCTTTACACTTTCTCCTGTCATAAATAGGTTAAATAGTAACCAAATTAGTCAAAATGGTATTTGTTTCATTCATTTAACAGTTTTGTTTTTGCCCAATGATTAGAATTTTCTAATATTATTGATGAGCTACATGATTGCTTTTTAGATCCAAGAAATTATCATATTACATTAACATGCTCTATTTCAGTTTTAATACAATTTTCCAGAACCTAGGCAATGAAGAGCTTTAAAATCTTGACTGGTAGCTGAAATTCTTCCAATGCCAAGATAAAGTTATGTCTAGTCTGATTTTCAGTGGGAAGAAAGGAAAAGTTAGAAATGAGGTGGGGGGGGATCTAATTAGATGGAATAGGATAAAAGTAAAAGAATGAATAATGTATCAACTGACAGATTTATTGTTGAATATCATTATCCTCTATTCAATAAAATCTGAGATTATATAAAAGTTCATAATATAAAATATAATGTCACAAAAACTTTTATTTCTGATTTTCTTTTACCAAAAATATGTTTCAAAAAGTTATGTAAATTAAGTAGAAAAATTATGAAATTTAGATAGCATAACCTGGATCCATATACTTTATAGCTTTGGGTAACTAGATAGAGGGAAATAAGATTATCAATACAGAATGGAATGAGATGGGTTAAGGAGCCAGGCACACTTAGAACAGGCCTCGAATGTTTTTGGACAAGCAGATGATGTCATGAGAATTATGCTTGGGGAATCTTATCCTCAAGATATAATAAATTAAACAGGTGGAAAGTCCTAAAATTCCATCATTTTCTAATATCAAGAATTAATTAGCAAGCTTTTAATTTTATAAATAAATTTTCCTGTAGAGACATTTTATAGAGAAAAAGTGTGGATCTTTATTTAACTTGCTTACTAGATATTTTCATTGTCACTGCCTGGTCTTTTCCAGGTTTAAAGAAGATAAGGACCACCACCTGTTTCACATTTTAACCTCTTATCTATTATTTTCATTTCCTCAACCCTGGCATTTTGATGTTGATAACCAGATTTTCCCCTGAAAATTCAGTTTCCTTCACATTGCTGTCTATATTAGTATTTCTTAATGCTCTAGTCACTGGGCACCCTGAAAACTCCTCCTTCCTAATAAAATAATTGAATGTATGTCATCACAGCTATTTTTAACTTGTCTATATGGTGATTTTGGCTTATTAGCATGATCAAGGCCATACATACAGTGGAAGAGAAATACTGACAACACAAAGTAAATCTGTCAAACGTGTCCAGTATTAAAAAAAGGTAGCATAAACTAAAAAAATTTGAGTAGCTATGAATTTGTATTTATATTTTGGAAAAGTTTGGAAATACCTCTCATTGTCTCTGTGAACCCTTATTCTCTTACTATGAGGAAACAGTTATGCTTTACTCTTTATTTTATGAAGATTGGGACCTAAAATATTTTACAACTTTAGAAACACATCTAACAAACATGTATAGTGTATTTATTGTGTAGATGGTGACTTAATCATTTCATAATTTCTAAGCCTCTAGAAGATACTAGGTTAACCATCCTTAGGGAGCATTAGCATGAGTTCAGGAGAAGTAAGTTTGAGTGACAAAGATCTGATTATGTTCTAGAAAGCTGCTAGAGGAGGCAGATGTGTGGATGGAATGAGCCTAGAGTCCCCATGATCAGTGGTATCACCATGCATTGTAGGACCTCACTTCTCACCTGTGAATTACAATAATACTAGTTTACACAGAGAGAAAGCACTTTAGAAGCAAGATATGTAGAATATCTTATTATGGGAATAAGAAATGGATGTACCTTTCAGTGCCTTTCTAAACTAAGTTTCTCAGAAAGATCCTCACCTGTAAAAACACATATGAGCATGAGCTTAAGGACAATCTGATTTTTAAAAAGGAGCATCACTGATGTCATCCTGTTTTCTCCTTCCAGGGGCAATTGGATTGGAGAAGCACCATATAAAGTAGGAGTGCCATGTTCATCTTGTCCTCCAAGTTACGGGGGATCTTGTACTGACAATCTGTGTTTTCCAGGAGTGACTTCAAACTACCTATACTGGTTTAAATAAGCTCACCTTTTTCTCCAGGAAATGCAATGGTTTCTGGGAATCATAAGCATATATATATTTTGAATTTTGCACATATTATACATATTTTATGATAAACGTTTCATTTTAGTATTCCTTTGTATAGTGTTTGTCTAGTATGTTGTTTAATCCTTGAATACAATCAAAACATCCATCTATTTTCTGATCTCTAAATTAAAATATTGTATATGTAGTGATGACATAGTCAATACATTCAATTCCAAAACATTCATTCCAAAGGAATTATAATATTATGTTCCTAAGGAATAAAATATATGTTCAACCTGTAATGTGTGTGTGCATTATATACACATATATGGACATGTGTAAGTATATGCACACACACAAACATACTATGTGATACAAAACATAGATAATAATACAATACAGTAGTAAACTTGAGGGAACTTTTAAAAATATTCTAAGGTATATTTGAAGTGGTGGGACATCTTCAGCACCATTTCTGTAATACCACAAATATGATAGTTTACAAAATAACGCTCGCCCAGTGGTATCTGGAAATAATTAAGTGATCAAAGATTCCATTCTGGAGTTATTTTACCTTATTTGGGTCCAAAGGCTATGCTCATTTTATGTAAATTTCCACATCCCACCTTTTGCTTATTAGTCTCATTTTTTTGAATCAGTATTGAATCAGTATTGAACTCTGTTGGTTATGTTCTGATAAAGCAAAGGTATTTAGATATAGTTCCTGCCTTAAGAAGCTCACAAAGATATTTAGGAAACATTGATTTTCCTCTAAACTATTGATTTTCCTCTAAAATTATTTTTTTACTAATTTTTTTTCAAGTAGTCCTGAGAAAGCAAACAGTAATAGCAACCACCTGTAAGTGGACTAAATGATACGCTGGCTACCATGTAAATCTTCTGATTCCCAGGACATTTCAGCTACAGCACTTGGAATGAGGACAGGGGAAAAATAAATGCCTTCCCAGAGATTTCTGGAGCAAAATAGATAGTTGTGACTGTGGAAAGCTGAAACAAGACCCTCCAAAAACTCATGAAGTACAGGGAAAGCGAGATTTAGAAAAGAGGTGTGAAAAGTCACAGATGGAGCGTTAAAAAGATCAGGTGGAGAGCTTCAGAAGGGCATATCCTGAGGGTTAGTATATCTCCAGGTCCATTATGGGATGGTGAAAAAGTTCAGGAAGAGACATGGTGATGTTTCCACCTTCTCATCATTTCTCCTTGCCATTATCTGGTGCGTCAATCTATCTGCCATCTTGGGTCCTCCATTATCAGGTTAAAGATCTTTCATGCACACCGTATACAGTCATGGTTTTTGTTAGCAAAGCCCTCTTCAGATGTTTTCCTACAGACTAATTACTAATTATTTTTCTATGTTTCTGTAGGAAACTAACCTTTAGTTCCTCATTCACTTTAATTATGAAAATCAAATATGTCACTAAGAAAATTTTACTGATGTGATTTAAAAATACATTTCTTTATTTATGAACTCTTTCAGAATGGAGAATAATACAACCTCTGGGTCAAGACAGTTAACTCATTACTCTTCAAATGTGTGTATGTTTAGTCAGGTTGTGTAATGTTTCCATAGGATTACAGAGCAAGTAAACATGGTTAGTTCCAGTGTACAAATAACAGAAAGAAGCTACTAGTTTAAATTTTGTACACATTTGCAGTTTCTTAGGGTGGATACATTGAAAGACAGTTAATTAGATCCACTCCATGGGAGAAGAATCCAACATCTGGAGATTGGGTCTACTTGATGAAAAACAACTGGCCTAATTACTATTAAAAATTGAATATGGTGACCAAATGTTTTATATCATACTTCTCTGCTTTTGTGGGCTCATATGTGGACCCTATTAAAAATAAATATGTTTGGAAATAAAATGGAGAACAGAAATAATTATATGATTTAAGGCCCAATCCAACTTTCATTTATGATGCCTAGGCAATTGGACAGAAAGCCCATTAGTGGGATATTTGCTTGATTTATTTAGGAAGTGTTTCCATCCTCAATGTTACTATAGTATTCTGCAAAAAATGTAGTGAGTACTATTCAACAGATGTTCAAAAGCTGTAGTGAGTACTATTCAACAGATGTTGTCTATTCTCAGTGCCAGTTTTCTTGCTGGCTTGTTTGGGTAGCCTAGTTTCTCAGTTCTCATAATAATGAAATTTGCTGTGCATTTCCATAGAGATTTCTATGAAGGTAAAATTTCCAAATTAATAGAAATTTATGAATATTAAGATTATTATTAATAGAGCTCCTCTTTGGCATGAACTTTGTCTAATTCTTTGTATTACAGCTTCTTCTACAGTGGCTGTAATATAATGAGTGTTTAATGAATGCTTATTTGAATGGATTTTTAGAATTTGCTTTAAAAGCTTAGAAGTGCAACCATTTAGAGGAATCCCACCTTTCCTTTATTTTTTCAAGACAAGAATTTCTTAAATACAAAGTTTGCATATATGAAACTCCAGATACATCATCAAACTTATTGGAGTAAGACTAGGATCTACATACTTAAAAATGACACTTACATAACAGTTCTTTCCAAACCACAACTAGAACCATAACTTTATTTATAATTTAACAACTAAGCTGAAAATGTAACGGGTATATTTGTTATTCTATCTGTACTCTTTAAAGTTAGTCATATAAAAATGGCCATGTGAAATATTTTATTTTCTAGGCTGAAGCAAATGAAAATTTGCTAGTGTCAAAGTAGCATGTCATATTTCTTCACAGCAGGCAACAATGGTGCTAGTACAATTATTTCACACTGTAATTCCCAGAGGCAGAAAAGGTCTGGGAATAAGCTATTTCGTAAGAGCAGCTTTAAACAGTCAGTATTAAGGTTTTCATTTGGAAGGTTTCCTTCAAAAGAAATGGCAATTGTCATATATGCTCTAGAACATTGACGTTTTCCCCATACCACTATGCAATAGAAAAGTCCAAAGTTTTGTCATAGTTTTCTTTTGGCCTCCAAGTCAGCAAAAGACTGAACAAAAATTTACAACTTTAGCTATTAAATGGATCCATTTCTTTATGGGATTGTCTAGGAGTTGTGTAGGCATAGTCTTAATATTCCTGGTTAGGATAAATAAGCTGGCTTTAAACATGTGGAAGAAACAGTTATTAGTACTACTGTTTTTCTTTTGTTCAGAAGTCTGAACATCATCACTTCTGTGGCCCATCAGAACTGCCCTAGGAGTTTCATTTGGCCGTGCTGCCACCTTCATTTGAAACACCAGTGGGTCATTCATTTGCCAAGTCCATGCAGCTTTGGCAGAGAGTTGACTAAACTAGAGGGCAAGTTCAACCAATACAATTTACTCTGAATATTTGAACTGAAACAATATGTATTTTCCCACTTACTCATACTTGTGTTAAATCAGCTTCTAACATCTACATAAGTAAATCAGATGCATGTTTATGTCAGTTTAAATGTTTTAGGTTCACACTCTGCTTATTAAATAAATGCACAAGCTAAATAAATAACTCAAATATTTCTATGAAGGAAAAGTAATGCTGAGAACTTGGTCTGTTTCCCCCATGTGACAACATACCTTAGGTTCCACAGTATCATAGGATATAAACCTTGCTGTATATGGAAGCCTTTACCTACTGAAGTACATAAAAATAATAATTTGTGTCTCTATTAATATCTAAAATTATTTTTGCTTTTATAAGTTTCTTTGTATTGTTATATGTGGAGTGAAGACATTTAACACATACAAAATGATTTCTAAAATTTATGTCATGTTCTAGCCTTGAGTTTTGAAGGGTCAGTCAAAAACTTTTTTTAACTATTCTCTGGATAATGGTGCTGAAAACACATTACAATTACCTTATTCTTGCTATAATTTTGAGGTATCTTTGAAATTAAGGCTATTACTAAGTGAATTATCAGTATCTATTCTGGTGCTAAAAATATGGTGCTAAATGAATTGTTAGCATTAATGGCTTTAGAAATGCTCCTTTTAGTTATTCAATTCTTGACTCAAATATTAATAAAAATCTTTCATTAAATTAATCTTCACCAAAATCAGACCAGTTAAATCTTTCTTTTTGTTTTTTAGTTTAACAGTCCAACTCTGTTGAGGTGTTGCCTAATGTAAATATTTATTAAGGAGCCACTGATTTTCTTCTTTAAGGCACTTTTTTTTTTTTTTTTTTTTTGTAGCTTGGCAATGCCCAAATTCAAATATCTCCTGAAGGTGAGTTTGCACTGTATTAACCAAGCTGCAGGCCCTGGCGCCCTCTGGTGGTTGTAAAAACAAACTCTTGATGGCTACTTGGCCTACTGCAAAATACATTTGTGTTCAGTAAATAAGTTGCAAAATATTAAAATTCTCTAATATTCCCTAAGTATGACAGAATTTGGAATGCTTGATTCTATTTACATACTTTTCTAAAAGAAAGAAGGAGACTTAATATATCCTGGCACTCATTCTCCTAAAAATATTATTTTTATATGATTTTCCAGTTTTAAGGTGCTTTTTAAAGTATATTTTTGTTTTTGAACAAGGTATTCCTAGAATATATTTTATTTGGTTTATATCATAAGTACAATTACAATTATCAAAAAGAATTGCAGTTGTGTCTTATTTTCAAGAAACAGTTTAACTTTTTTTAGCATAGTAAATAATATAAAAAGGACAAATACTAAAATTAATAACTAGTTACATATGGAAAAGAATGATCTTTCCACCTTTAATTGTTGGTCTATTTCTTGACAATGCTATTTGGTCAGACTATTGAAATAATGATAACATTTTATTATTTCATGCAAAGTTCTTCTAGCCTATCAAATATACTCAAAAGGAAAATCATGTCATCTGTAACTAATGAAGGCAATGCATATTCTCAGGTAAACCTTTAGGTAAAGATATGCAATTGACTGGGTGTGATAAGTCATCTGTTTTGACAGATTCCTTAAATTATGCTAGCACAAAATTTACTTTGAAGTTGCCTTCCAAATTAATATTTTCAAATTTATTTTAAAGCAATAAATCTATTTGATAATCTAAATTTTATGAAAATAAATTTTTATGAAAATATCATATGAGGACCTAAGTTATTTCTATGGTTCTTTTAAATCTTCAGTTCACTTTGCATGAGTTAAAGCATGTTAGTTTTGTGGAGAATCAAAGGCTGGTCTAAACTGGTGCTTGGATACATGCTATAGCATCTTGTGTTTTGTTATTTGATAAGCAGACTTTTGGTACCATAATATGAGTTGGGGTGATTGTGATGTACATATGAAAACAATATGTTTTAAAAATACATACATATGTTTCATAAATTTATGTAGTCCCACAATATACTATATCATTTTAGGTTTTGAAAAAAACCATTAATTTGGATAAGTTTGATTCATTACCTAATGCTGTGGCAGTACAAGGTGCCTTTGATGTTATGACATAATATTACGAATATGTACATATTTAACACCTGTGTAAACCTTTGTCCTTGTGGATCCTAACACATGTAGCTTTTTGAGCTCCTCTGTATTATTTTTTCCTTTCAATAAAATATCATACTTAATCTTTTTGCTTTTGGATTTCTTTTGATAACTGATTTCTTTTTCAATAGTTTTAAATAAACTCAGAACCAGATGACATAATCATTTTGGGTAAGAAATGACCTCTTTTTCTAAAGCAAAAATGATTATAACTTCAATGCAACACTGAAATACACCAAATTTTCTATTTTTCTTTCCCTTTTGTTCTTCTTTCCTTTTTTACCTCCCACTCTTTTTCTTCCCTTTATTTTCCACTAAATTTGATAAAATAGTTTGAAGTGTCAATTTAAAAAAAAAATTTCCACGGAGAGAGAGGAAAGGAACAATGTATTAAGATGTTCTGGGGTGGGGGGAAGTTACTGTAGTTGACCATGATTATCTTTATGATTTCCCATGTAGAGGACCTAAGAGATGCTGTAGGCATCCCTGAGTGAGAGGAAACTTCTTGGGCCACTAGGTCATTTGGTGATTCCCAAGGAAGGTCACCTCTTTGCTGAGATGGTAGATCTCACAGACTAGTCCATAGAAATGTAACAGCTTCTAGGACTTTATTTGAATTTCTTCTGTTTATAAGATGAGAAAGCCTAACGAGGTTCTCCCACCCTGGCCCTTTAGTTCTCTCTCAGCTTCTTGCTAGTCGTCCTTTATTTGAATCACTTCCTCCTATTTCAAGTCTCCGTTTCCCACCCTCACAACTGAGACATTCCATCTATCTGCAGAGGTAGTGGGCTTCAATTAATTGATGTGTGTGGATGTGTGGTTTGCAAATTCTAACACCTCAGATTTATCCTGACTTATACCAACAAATCTCGACCTTTTAGTCTTGCACACATCTAAAGGTAAATACGGGGCGTGACTGGCAATAGTTTCCTGAAGTCTTTCCCACCAGTAAGAGCTATGGCCACTGTGCTCATGAGAACCAAGCGAGTCCTGACAAGGCAAACCAGCTTTCCTGGATACAGCAGACCATGCCCTTATGAGCACAGCCTCCTCCTGCTGCCATCGGACTCTGACCTAGCTGCTTTTGAGAAAGTAACCTTGGCATTGTGAGCAGTGGGCACTGGCTCTCTTCTTCTCTATGCTTACATGCTACAGGAGTGACTGGTCCCATTGTAGCAAGCTGGAGAGGTGGCCCCCATCCTAGGTAAATTCCTTTGACCCGGATTCTTTCCCTTGAGGGAAAACTAGGGAGGTTTTTACATGTTCCCCTCATGGAAAGTCTATTAATTAAAGGGAACATGCCAAATTTTGAAGGAATATATGAGTTTTACTAAACTTGAGTGCAGACAGCAATTGGTTCTATACATTTCCATATAATTCATTAATCAATTTAGTTAATTAGTATCTATCTCAAAAACATTTCTCTGAAAATAGAAAGTGCCCCCCAAACAGTTTAACTTTAATATTATGGTTTGAATATAAAATTTCCCCCCAAAGGATTAGATTTTGAAAGTTTGGTTCCCAATGCAGCAAGGCTTGGAGGTGGGGCTTTTGAGTGGTAACCGGATCATGAAAGCTCTGACCTGTCAGTGGGAGACTCAGTGGATAAATTCATAGCTTGATGGGCTATTGGGAGGTGATGGAAATGTTGGAAGTGGGACCTAGTAGGTGATTGGGAGTTTGCTCTTGGGAGCTTTATTTTGTCTTTGGACCCTTCCTTCTCTCTCTCTTTCTCTCTCTGTCTGATCTCTATCTCTATCTCTGTCTTTATATATCTCTCCTTCCTAGTCAACCTGAGGTGAGCAGCTTTGCTCCACACACCCTTCCTGCCATTGGGGGAGATGTAGAAGGGCAAGGACAGCCAGGGAAAGATGGTGGGTGAGGAAGTCAGGGGTAGGTCCAGACCAAAGAAACATGGAGAAGGTCTGCCAATGAGGTAATTTCCTGGTTGACAAAAGTACTCCTCAACACTAGCAGGGGTCTCAATCAGATAGACACTTCCGTACTTGTGCATCTAAGTGGGGGATCCAATGGACAGTGGCCCTCTTAAGAGTTTCACTCTGCCCATCCTCACATGGCAGAAAGGGTGTGAGCTAGTCCTGGGAGGCCTCTTTTATAAGGATAATAAACCCATTTATGAGGGCTCCACCTGAATGACCTAATTACCTTCCATAGACTTCACCTACCATTACTGAAGCACTGGAGGGTCAGGATTTCAACAGATGAATTTGATGGAGACACATTCAGTCCATAGACACTATGCAGTTGAAATGCAGAAGGAGAAAAATCTCTCTAGAAGTGTTGTCCCAGGATATATTGCTAAATGAAAAAGAATGGTATGCAAGAATATAACTAGTATGCTATCTTTTCAGAAAAATCAGGGGAAAGAGACACATAAACCATGTATGTCTGTAATACTATTTGTTTTTATTTGCAAACAGATAACTGGAATAATGTATTTAAAATGAAAAAAATTACTTCTGAGAGTAATACGGAAAGTGGATGCAGGGACAAAAATATTTCAGATAACTTTAAAATAGAATTTTGAGAGCACATCTTTAGTGGAATGTAAAGTAGAGGCAGAATTGCAAAAAATGTATTCAGTATGTTTTAGGTAGATTATTAGTGGGGAAGTGAGAACAATGAAAGAGAAATGAGAATAATAAGAAAGAGAAATAGAATAATGAAAATGGGTAATTAGAATTTCTTTCTTTTAGGAAAAACTTTTTCAACGTTAAAGAACAATTTCCAAAAAAGTTAAATAACACTGAAATACTAAGCATGATATTGAAATATCAACATTAGCTTTAAAATTTTTCTCTGGGAAAATTAATGTTTTAAAAAAATCTCTGAAGAGTGAAAAGTCCTAGAACCTCTCACAATCAATAGGAATAAGTGTATTTAGTGCACAGATTGTTGTCTCCAATATCATTCCCCACTAACAGTAATACCTGGCCTCATCTCAGCTACTATCAATCTTTTTTTTGGAGGGGGAGTACTGGGGATTGATCAGGAACACTTGACCACTGAGCCACATCTCCAGGGCTATTTTGTATTTTATTTAGAGGCAGGGTCTCACTGAGTTGCTTAGCACCTCACTTTTGAATTCATGATCCTTCTTCCTTGGACAGCTGGGATTACAGGCGTGGGCCACCTTGCCCAACCAGCTACTGTCAATCTAATCCAAGAAACAGATGTCTCTCACCCAGATTAATGGTGTATAAAATGAGATATGTGTTCCCTAACAAAGATGTGAGAAGGATCATTGAGACTGGTGATTTAAAACACATAAGAATTTATACACACACACACACACACACATATATATATATTTTATATACACATATATATATTTATATACATATATATATATTTTAAAGAAAGAAACAAATTAGTTTCCTGCAGGATAATGGATTGATGGTGTTTGTCCTCAAGCACGGGCCACATGTCCTATAAGGGGGTGGGTCCCTGAAAGACTGGGGAGTGTTCCTGGGCAATGGCATACCTATGTCCTCCTGAGGCTATTCACTTGTAGGGTTTTCCTGCATACTGCTTTTAGTGAAGCAGGGAAGGAGATAAACTAATTTTGAAACTTTTACTTATCATTGACAAATATTCTTAGAAAAGTCCCGCAGAACCAAGATCGAAAATAATTTAACAGCAGTACATGAGCTAATATTAAGAAATCAAAGAGCTAGCTGGGAGCGGCGATGCATATCTGTGATCCCGGCAACTCAAGAGACTGAGGCAGGAGGATTGAAAATTCGAGGCAAGCCTCAGCAATTTAGTGAGACCATGTCTCAAAAATAAAAAATAAAAAGGGCTGGGATGTGATAAAGTTCCTCTGGGTTTAATTCCTAGTACCAAAAATAAATGAATGAATGAATAAAAAAATAGAAATGAAAGAAATGTAATAACTGATGATTACTTTGCTTCCTTGCTTATGACAACAAGCTTTCTGTCAATCACATTACAAGGTAAAAAAATAATGATGATCCAATCAGATATGACAGACGAATCAAAGAACTGAAAATTTGTAATCCTATTTGGAATAATATTAATGATTCATTTATGATGAATGCTTTTCTTGATAGATTTGCTAGTGACAAATTATTATGATTAGTAAACATTTTTAAACTAAATATTAAATGGTTCTTGAAATTAGATACTGAGAAAACTTTTCAAAATATTTCATCACATTGCTCTAGGAAAAACATTAAATACTAATAAAATTAACAATTAAAATGATAATAATAGCAATATAAAAATGATAGTTTGGTGAAAGTAAAGTAGTTTTATAGCAATGACAATGAAATATTTTTAAATTTTTTAAAAAAATTTTATTCTAAGTATCTTACCATTTATATTTTATAACGAATACAATCACTACTTAATAGGATCCATCTAATGTCTAATATCCAACTCTGGTCCCATTGCCAGCACCCACCAAGCACCTGGAGCTGCTCAACCATGACCCTGGCTTCAGTTACTCCCACCTCTGGGATCGCTATAGTACAAGAGCACCTTCTACCGCTGGTGGGGGCAGACCCAGGAGTACTAGCTGAAGGTGGCCACCAGCTTCTCAGTCAAGCACTTCCTGCAGGACAGCTTCCATTGTGGTGGTGTCCTGCCACTGCAGCAGTTCCTCCCGCGGTTCCCCGAGATCTCCCTTTCCACCTATTATGCCTGGAAGCATGAGCTGCTGGGCTCTGGTGCTTGCTTAATCCTAGCCACAGCCCCTAAGGAGGTGCTAGCCATGGAGGGGCTGGGGAAGTTGCTCTGGGAGAGGGTTGCTAAGGGACCGGGGAACTCCCCACTGATGGTATCAAGCTCTGGAACCGTCTTAATGCAGTGGGCCAAGTTGAACTTGGAGCATTTTATCTCCCTGAACACTCTGTTTCCCTATAGCTGCTTCAAACACAGGTTCTTTGTCATCTCAAGGTCCACCTATTACAACTGGCAGTGAAAGACCCTCTGGAGGAATCTCAGCTCCAAGCCAGCATGAGCCCTCACAGCTGCAGGAACTCCCCTGTTAGTGTCTGCTGGGGAAGGAGCCCTGCACCCTTGGAAGGATGAGATGGAAGAGAGGAAGGGAAAACAACAGTTGAGAAGCTCACCAGGCCCCAGGAGCTCTTGCCCTGAAGTATGCCTCTGTCCTGTTGGCAGGGCCACCTGCAAGAAGGTGCTGAGTGGGTATCCACTCTTCTGTTGCTTCTGCCTCCGTTACCCTAGCCTATCACCCTCCACCTTTTGGGTCTGGAAAAATCTTGTGGGGGCTGGCCCAGAGGTCTGTCCAAACTCCAGATAGAGGCCCCTTCCTTGGGGGAGTAGGGAGAAGAGTTGAAAGAGATAGAAGGAAACTGGCAGGAATGTAACAATGGTAGTGGCCCCACCTGTAGGGACCCTGTCAGCCAGGGCTTCTTCAGGAAAGGATCCAGAGAAGGTCCAAGATGGGCCTTCCAAAGAGGAGGCCCTGAGAGAGGTAGCCACAGTTCAGAGTGAGCCCATTGGTGGGTCTCTGTCAAGCCACCCTTTGACGACAGTGGCAGGTGGTAGGGATGGCCAGATGCTGGTGATGGACATGCTTGCTACCATAAAGTTCAAGGCCCAGGTCGAGCTGTTCTTGGAGAAGCGATTGCTGTCCAAGAGCTTTCCCTTTTACAAGGAATTCAGTGTCCTTTTCCCCCTCACTGTCTGCTCCACCTACTACATGTGGAAGCCACACTCTATGAAGGCCTCACCCTGGTGGATAGTTGATGGGGAGTGCAGAGGGACTGAGAAGGAAGAGGGACCAGTTTGGAGACCATCCAGGACCTGAGATGTCCTCTGGCTTGGCCAGGACTCTCCTTGCTCTGGCTCCCACCACATCTACCCTGATTATAAGAGCATATTTGCATTACTTTCTGGCTCAAGGGCAGAGAGAACCAGAAATCAGCCATCTGGTCCCTTGTAGAAAGCTGCAGGAGCACAGATGTTCTTTTTGGTTGTTTGCTGGTCACATTTTATTGCTGTGTTTTAATTTTTGTTTTGATTTAAGTGAGTTGGCCAGGCCCCCTTGCCAGTGTTGGAACTTTAAAGCTGTATTTTGGGGGGTGTATAGAGAAGTTGGTTAACTGAAGCTGTTTTCAGCTTTACCCGGGGGTAAGAGGAGTATTTTAACCTGGCCATCTGTCCTGGTGGGCAGAATATATGCCTTCGGTTTCTTTGGGGGATCAAACCCACTTTAGTCAAAGATGTTTCCTAAAATAATATTAGAATTGAACCTGAAAATAAACATCATTATTATAATTATATTTTCATATGTCCTGAAAACAATAAGAATCTATAGGTTTTAAAATATCCTTGAAGAGTTTGTTAGCAGAATTGATTTAGCATAGAAACAATTAACCAGAAACTATCCAGAAAAGCATTATCTTTCATTTATTAATTTACTGTTTAAAAAATATGCAGCTAGAATCAGAATTTAATGAATATTCAGTTGGGAATAGACCCAGGTTATCTGAGTGATCAAGTCATGGTACAGATGGCCCAGAGAGATATTTTTCTGATGGCCCCTCATTTCACCCTTTTATGGAAAGAACAAGTCCAAGAATGAACATTCTGGGAGAAAAGTACAGTGTTTTTCCACTTCCTCCTACACTATCTGTACTTGAAAATGTGAATAGGCCACAGAGAAAGGAATAGAAGAAACCTGCGAAGAAAGTAGCCATTGAAGGCTACATTTGCTCAGCAAATCCAATGTGAATCAGAAAGGGCAATCAGGAAATGACAAATCACCAGCGTCTTTGAAACCTGAGTCTTTCTCCTGTTGTACTTAAGAAGTTGTCCTATGCAAAGAATTGTGAGAGACTGTCCCTTGTCTTGAAAGACATTTGTCTCTGGGGCTCTTCAGAACACTACGTACCTATAGAAACTTCTCCAGGTTCTGCAATACAGGGACAATCAAAATAACCTGTACACATTTTTAAGTGCCTTCCAGGAGGAGATGAGCTCCATCATATTTTAGGTTGAGAACCATTGACAGAAACACTCATGAGTAAACAATCAGAACTAAACGGGTCTGATTTATTCATAAACTCCTCTGTGAGGCTGCTCCTCCCTATATGTCATTGCAAATATGCATATAATCACTCATTATTCCAAGATATTTTTTGAATTCCAACTATATGTCAGACTGTATTCCAGGTTTTGGAGCCATGGAACAAACAAACCAGATAAAAATCCACATTTTCATGGAATGTACATATTGTGGGTTGGGTGAGGGCTGGAGAGAACAAGAGACAAATAGAAAGGAAACATGGAATACGGCTGAGGACAATAAAAAATAAAGCAGATGAAACATAGGAAATGCAAAGAGGGGGACACTTGATTTCATGTAGGGACCAGGAAAGGCCTAAAAAAGGTAATATCTCATGAGAGTTATGAAAGGTTTGACAGAAATAGCTATGTGGAGTCTATAACTGGTGTTATGGTTTGAATATGAGGGTCTCTGAAAAGCTCCTGTGTTAATGAATGAATGTCCAGGGATGAAATGGTTGGATTATTAGAGCTGTGATCTAATCAGCTCATCCTATTCTGAATGGACTGCCTGGGTGGTAACCATAAGCAGGTGGGGCAGGTCTAGAGGAGATGAGCCACTGAGGGCATGCTCTGGAAGGGTTCAACTTTCCTGTGGTCTCTTCCTCATTCTCTCTTCTTCCTGACTGCCATGAATGGAGTAGCTTCCCTCTGAGACCAGGGCAAAGGACAGGTAACAGATTATCAAAGTAATGGAGATGGGTAGATAGCACTTCCCCATCATCAGCTTGCTAACAGCCTCAGGGGAGGGGAGGGATCACATTTTTCCACCACAAGCCATCACCCCCTGATGGCTCTCTTCCAACCTTTTGGTCACTTTTGGCATGAGAAAAAAGGACACCTAAAATCTATAAAGGGGAAGGGCACCCCTATTTCTTCAGGCACCAGCTCTGGACCCCCTCCTCTCTAGAGGATTGGTCTTTCTCTCTCTCTCTCTCTCTCTCTCTGTTTTATCTTTTAAATAAAACTTGTTTTCTTGCCTCAGCATTTCTCAGGTGTTTAATCTTCAACAACAGAAACAAGGGTCCAATCCTGATTTTCAAGACCTGTGTTACCTCCAAATGTCATGAAGGTCCACCTCACCATCCACCCAGAGTAATGAAATCAACCCACCATGGATTAAACCTCTGAATCTGTAAGTCAAAATATACATATCCTCTTCTAAATGGTTCCTGTTGGGTATTTTCGTCACAGAGATGAAAAGCTGACCAACACACCTTGTATCTGTAAGTGGATTACTGGGAAAGAAGTTCTGAGGCAGAGGAAGAAGGAGGGCAATGACCTTACAGCAGGAACATGCCTGCATGTGCAAAAGAGGTTGCAATGAGCAAGAAGAAAATGGTGTATGAAATGAAGTAAGGGAGGTCCCAAAGACAGGGTTATATGGAATGGCTATCATAAAAACTTTGGCTTTTATTCTGAGACGAAAATCCAGTAAGAGACTTAAGTAGAAAACAGTCTTGATTTCACATACTTGAGAAGGATGATTCTAACTGATTTGGTCTCATGGTTTAAGAGATTCAGTCCATGGCCTGTTGACACCACAACCCTGGACCTGAAGTGAGGCAGAACATCATGGTGAAAGTGCATGGTGGAAAAAGCAGCTCAGAACATGGCAACCAAGGGGAAGGGGGCGGGGGAGGGGGAGAGAGAGAGAGAGAGAGAGAGAGAGAGAGAGAGAGAGAGAAAGAGACCGTGCATGAGTGAGAGAGAGAGCTCTGTTCATCAGGGACAAAATATAAAACCCAAAGACATGCCCCCAGTGACCTACTTCCTCCAGCCATATCCTACCTGGATATGCCTACAATTACCACCCAGTTAATCCACATCAGTAAATGAATGTACTGTGGAGGTTACAGCTTTTATCATCTAATTATTTCATCTCTAAACATTCTTGCATTGCCTCACACATGAGGTTTTGGGAATATATCATATCTAAACTAACATTTAAACCATCTTTCCTTACCTTTAAGTCTTCCTATGCTGAGACTGCAGTTTATTTTGGTAGTTCATTCCTGCTAGGCTTCACATATTTTTTATCATTTTCTATGAGGATGGACTGAGCTCACTGGTATCACTTATACTCTATCTACCCACCCCAACATCTCTGTTAGGTCTCATATGGTTTACACTGTTTGAGAATGTGTGTTTACACTGTTTGAGAATGTGTGTGTGCATGTGTGTATTCCATGGCACAGTTCTTTTATGGTTTTAATTTTGTTTCCTCTAGGGATCTTTGGTTTTGCATCAACAGGCATGCTGTCATTCTTTAAAACATCAAAACACTTGAACTCTGCCTCAATTTCTCAATTAGTCCATCTCCTAGTTTCCCTTATTACATATTTATAAACATTCAACAAATATTTCTTAATATACTACAAGGTTGGTACTGGGATCATCTTTGTATCTCAGAATATTAGCACAGAGTAGTCACTCGCCACTGAAAGAATTGATGCTTTGGGCAGGACCCTAATCAAACTGTTGTATTCTCTCTGCCACAATTACATACCCGCAGGTACACTAGTGACCAACAGGTGCCACTCTCATCACTGTCTGTAGTGGTATCTCTCTGTTAAAAATGTAGAGAAACTCAGAAGAGTTTTATCATAACAATATTGAATATGACTTTTCCCTTAGTCATATTTAATATGGAAGAAAAAATATATAGAAAAAACTATGCAGGGAATATGTGAATGATTTTGTTTGCCAACCTTTGACAAAGGAGTGTAATTTATTCTTCAGGTAGAGAAGTAAGTTTGTGAGGATTTTTATGAAGAAATTTGAGAAAGAATTTGAAAAGAAACATTGACCTAGAGTGTGAGGAACTGATATACTGTAATAAGTTTTAAAATTTGGTACAGAGCTCTACTTTATGTTTAATGAAAAGTGTCTTCAAAATGAATTAACTACAGATAATTTGTACTTGCTAAAATTTAGACCTATTGCAATATAAAAGCTGACCTTGTTAAGTCAGTATTTGGGGGAAAATATAATGTCATAATTTAAATAAACAATTTTAATGCCCTCCAATAAGGAAATACTATTCAGGGAGATTTTTAAGTATCTTTCCAATTTCCTAGGCTTTTTTTTTCTCTAACAAGTACAATATGCAAGCAAAAGTAATCAAACAAAAATATATAATGGCATTACCTTAGCACATTAAGAATTGTTTTTGTTTCACATACATTTACTTATATTTTAAAAAATTAAATAAAAGTGCTCATAGTATTTGTATTCTGCTCTTCCCAGTAGTAAAGGAGATATCCAGTTACAGTCTAGTATGAAATGTACTGTAATGCAAACTTCTAAGAGAGGAACTAGTACATTTTAGGGAAGACCTGGGGTTTGCAGGTGGGTGCAGACTCTCTTCAGGCTTTCTGCAGGAGATGTTATCAGAACCCTCCTGCAACCTGTCCATGATCGTAGTTATAACTCAAGCTATACATTAAATTTTTGAGACAGTTGCCCACAGATCTGAAAAGTTCTAGAAATTAATCATAGCACGTGAAAAGAAAGCTGGAGCTGAACACATCATGGTCAAATTGCTAACACTGGAAAACAACAGAAGATTTTAAAGTAGCTGAAACAAAGGTCCATTTTCATTAATGAAGCAGCAGGAAGACTCATTGGTGATTTTCAATAGGAAGTTAGGAAGATGGAATCCAAAGGAATAGTATCATTAAAATATGAGAAGAAAATTTGAGCTAAAATTCCATAGAAATAATCCTTCAAAAATAAAGATGAAATAGTGTGTTTGTAGATTAAAAGGAAAGAGCTGAGAGGATTGTTGGCCAAATACGTAAGTAGGATTTCTTCAGATATAAGGAACGTAATCCTAGACAGAAAAATGAAACTTTAAAAAGAAAAAGAGGAGCACCAGCAAGGTAAATATGAAGTAAAGATAAATGAATATTAGTTGTTCATAATGATCAGATTGTAGGAGTAATTTTAGGACATTAGTTAAGTCACCGTAGTATTGGCATAAGGGTAGACTAATACAAACAAATAGGGTTCCAGATTTATATCTCCTGGTTTATACCATAGGTATCCCTGCCATTCATTAGGTAAAGATTGATATTTTTTATAAAAATGTCTTCATTATTTGAATATCCATTTTAAAGCAAACAAAGAAACAGTGTTAGGCCCTACTTCACAGAGTTCACAAAATTAACTTGAGAGAGATTTGCACACATATTAGTGAAAAATAAACAATCAAGTTGTAGAAGAAAACTTAAGAGATAATTTCATAACTTTGGGGTAGACCAACATTTCTTAGAATGCAATAAACAATCACCCTTAAAGAATAGATTAATAATAAATTTCATTAAAGCTAAAACCACTTTTTATTGAACATGGCATCAAGAGAACAAAAAAAGTAAAGCACAACCTGGGAGAAACAATTTCTCATGAACTTCAATAAAATATTTATACCCTGAGTTATTGCATATATGCAAAAGAGGCATTATAATTCTAAAAAGTGACAAAACATTTAAAATTTTATTTTCAAAGATATTATAGATTTTCACTCAAAATTTCTATGCCATTATTTATGGTCTTATTCCACTTATATATTTATAGTCTTTTAGATTCCTTGAAAAAATTAAATGCAGTTATCTTACACTCTGCATCTGCTAATTCTAATATCTGAATTACTTGCTAGTTTGGTTTGGGTGTGATTTTACATGAAGTCCCTCCTGCCATGCACACAAACCTCCACTCACACCAGAAACTTTATCTGTGGATCATTTTGAGGCCGGATTGAAGCCAAGTTCCTCTTAAGAAGAGCTTCTTTTGCTTCAGTTAATCCCATCGGGACGCTACCAATCTGGAACTACTTTAAGTTCCTTGATTCAGATTTTTCAGACCACAACGACAGAGTGGATTTGGACTGGAAATATTTGTCGTGTAAGGGCTAGCTTGTGGTTATAGATTCTCAAGGGTGATTTTATTTTCTTACCACCTCATGCCAAGATCAAGTCAGCTAAATTTACCAGCTGTCCCCTTCTTTGTGGTGGATTTATTTCTTATCTTCTTACATGGGAGGGATCTGGCTTCATGTGGCATCTACTATGTGGCTGCCCACTATGTGGCTGTCCACCTGAATTCCCTTTCATTATATCATTCTACAGATGCCTTCTTTTTTATTGGCCAAGAATGCATTAAAGCAAATAAACATTTTATTACAGAATTTAAATAATTTTATGTGTGAGGATTTATCAAGGCATTTACATTACCACACTGGTGAAAACAGAATCACATCTCTGCACAAACTTCCAATCTAACTTGATATTATAGAAGTAGATTGTAGAAAGATGGTTACTGGAGGCTGAGAAGCATGGGAGAAAGGGATGTGGACAGAGAATCCTTAACAGGTGCGGGGGTTACAGTTGGATAGGAGGAGCGACTTCTAATGTTCCATAGCATAGTAGGGTAACTATGGGTGGCAACAATTAATTGCATGTGTAAAAATAGATATTAAAGAAGATTTTGAATTTTCTCAATACAAAGACATGATAAATGTCTGAGGTGATGAATAGGCCAATTACCCAGATCTGATCATTACACATTGTATACATGTATTGAAATGTCACATTGTATTTGATACATAAATACAATTATTATGTGTTATTTAAAAAAATTTAAAAGGGAATAGAATCTCATGAATACTCAAATAATATAATCTAGGGAATCTTTAGCTCTTAAGTATGCCAGGATCTAAACCTAAGAAAATTAACTCTAGACTATATTCATAACCTCCATTCAATTTGGCATGTGGTTTTCATGACACACTGACTAGCAAATTAATGAGTATTTGGTAAATACAGAATAATGCCATTGCTTCTTGCTATTTACAAATAATTACTTGTAAATCTTAGCCATAATTATTAATACAGATAATCACATGCAATGCAAATGATGACTAAAGTAAAGAAAACCAAGCAATCATATCTTAGATGGATTCCTCATACATAATTAAATCAGAAGGAATGATGTAGACTTTGGATCTACCATTTGATACAAAATCATCAAACACTTTACCCTTAATATGTTTCTGATTGTTTCCTGAAGTTAGAAGTTTTTTCTGAAAAAACTTAATTTTTGGTGTACTTATATAATTTTTCATACTTTTTCTACAGTTTGCCTTTCTTAATTCTAAGTTCAAATGAAATTTTCATTTTTTCAATATTAATTTTTGAAACTTTTATGACTCAACCAGTTTGTCCACATTCTCTATTGAAATATTGGTGAATAATTCTGTTAAATAACAGTTTTTCCCTTTTAGAGATCTCACCAAATTTCTAAGTCTTGTCAAAGAGAGATTTCCTTTCCACTAAGTTAAAAGAGTATTAGTTCTAATAATTTGAACTTCATGGAGAGATGGTTGAAAAAGAATTTCCAAGATATATCTTAATATGATAATGGAAGGGCATTTTCTTTTATGTACAGTTATAAAAACTCTAGCTCCTAAAATATATAACACAAAAAAACAACTTGGCTTACTTGCTTTAAACACCTTTATTGATTCTAAAATTTTGTGAAAGTATGAATAGTTTTCAAATCCATAATTCTAGATGTTGATATTAATCGGATTCGTACATGAATGCAAAAATAGAACCAATACATAATTTAAGTATAAAACAATAAGACTTAGGTGGCTATAGATTTTGTGTAAATGCTCTCACATTATTCCAAAAGCCTAATTAGATTTCTGGAGTTGGGTAAAGAGTAGATGGAGCATTGGAGAACAATAACTTAAAGATATGCAAAGCAACATTTTATAGTAACAATCACAAACTAATTTTAACTTATACTTTACCAAATTTGTTGTTTGATCAACAGATGGAATTTGTCTAATGGTTGGAGTTTACTGTCATTTATAGAAAGGAGTTGAATTTGAGATTTGCCTTGGAGGCACTATATTTTTATTGATGGATTATTCAAATAATCCATTGCTCCACCAAATCATTGATAGAGCAAGTGATTTGGAAAATAAAGTGGGATCAAAAGATCCCTTTCTGCTATCATTTCATCTTATAAAACATTAATTTTCTACAAAAAAATAGTGGACACAATTTTCAATACCACTTAAGGTTTTCACTTGATAAAAATGAAGAAAAAAATTTCAATAAGAGTTCATGGAAGATTGAGGGGTCTTTCTGGAAAAACTAAAGTTTCTACTAAAAAAAAAAAAAGCCACCACAAGATTGTGATTGTACCTGCCAGGGGAGGAAGAGACTCTTAAACTAGGAAAACAATAAATATCTTGGTCAGTATGAGCAATGAATAGAAAAGGCTATCTTTCCAGTTTGTTCTATTACTCCTGTATTTGTTAACTGGAAAACAATATGGCACTTTTGGACATGGACTATTAATGGACAAGTATTTATGTTGATATATCTCTTAAAGTGCAAGTGAACTTGTTAATTGGCAATAATAACTATTGTCAACTTATTTTGCACCCAAAGGAGACCCTCTTGAGATGGGTTGAACTGCCAAGTTTAAAACCATCTATGCTTATGTATAGATAGATAAACTAAGCAGTTTGCTAATGTGATCATTCTTTCCCTTGAAACTGAAGGAGCCCAGCATTAGTTGACAGACTTTCACTTAAAATAGCTGTCTTTAAAGCAATTTCCCAACTACTTTTTACTTTTTTCTTTCCTGCCATCAGTTACCCTGAGGTTAAAAGAAATATCTCCCATAAACTACTGCCGATCAAGTACAATTATCCACTGCAATGGCAGCAATTCTAGACCGTAAAAGAATTTCCAATGTTTGAAATCAAAATTTGAGAGTATGAAGATTATTTTCCATTCAGTCATTATTATCTGCTTTGGATTAAACGTCTCAATTTCACCAGATTCCTCAGATCTGTTTCTTTTCAGAATTTTGTTCAAAAGTTGCCTTTCTCTCTCCACTGGTTTTGTTTCCCAGAACAAACAAGATTTCCATGAACCACGGCCGGCAGTTTGGCTGGTTCTGGAGCACAAGTTGTAATGCCTGTTTGTACATGATAATTTTTCCAAAGGTAGAAAAGCAGCTTAGAAAGAACTTGGAAAACAAAAGCAAAGAATGGTTTGCTTCTTTCTTTGGTTTGGCCTAAATGCATAGCATCACTGCATTCAGCATATTAGTCCATTCATTCTCTGAGGACTTAAACAATATGGGGCTCTCCCTTGGCTTCCCACTGTAGATGTGGGCTCACCTGATTTTAATATAACTAGCCCCCCTTTCTGTACCACACTGAATGGAAAACTGGACTGCTTCTGTTCTCAAAGTTCCATTAGCTCTTCATGTTCTTTGAGGAGCCTTTTACTTTATTGAAACAGTGATTGGAAAAGTGTTTGGGGCCTCAGTGATTTGTTGTAACCTCAAACACAATGCTGGGGCTTTGCTCGGGCATCAAGTGGAGTCTTGTTTTAATTATTCCATTCTCCCTTTCTCTTTTGGTATTGGTCTCAGTGTTGGCACACTCTTTCTAAGGAGTATGTGAAACTTTTGCACACATAACAGACAACATTCTTGCCTTCATATTCTGTTCTTGCATTCAGAAATAGATCAAGGACATTTATATGGAGATTTTTGCAGAGTGACAAGGAAGGCATGAGAGTATGCCCTAAGAGAGAGATGGCTTTGTCAACTTATAGTTCAGCCCAGCATAACTTATTATGCTGTATCCCACTACTGTCCAAGTGCGCTTGATTCTGGTATTTCCATACTGGCTTTCAGAATATAAAGAATGCAGAACAGCAGAATGCAAGGACTCCAGAGTCAAAAACCCTGTTTGAATTGGGCTTTAACACTTTGGGAAATTCCTTATGCTTATTGTGTCTCAGTTTTCTCATCTATAAAATGAGGACAATAAGACCTCATAAAGTTGAGATTATTAAGAAAGTTAATATGTGTAAAGGATGCCGAACAGTGCCTGTTCCATTGAACTTCCTTAAGAAATATTGGTTATTCCATCTAGTCTTTGCTCTTGAAGAAAACATTGCAATTTCTTGGGTAACTCTGTCCATTTTACAGTATACTTTAAGTTAAAATAGTCCCAAAATTGTTTCAGTGTTTTCCTTCCTTAGTTCTGGATCTATTTTTGTCTTCTGCCTGGGGTTTTGAACAAATAATTTTTTATCATTTAAAATTCAAATTAAATATCAGTTCATTAAAGAGACCTCCCCTGGCCATGCTTTCTAAAGTCACCACTACCTATTTTCTATTGATTTTATTTTTTCCTCACAGAAGTTTTTACTATTTTATTGATTTGATATTTAACTTTTCTGTTTGAGACCACCACTAAATACTAAATATAATGAGAGGGAAGATGGGAGGTTATGTCTATACACTGTATATACTATATTCACTGTAATACTGTATAAGCATGTATTAATATTAATAAACATGAGATGAATATTAAAATACTACAAGACCATCAGAGGTTTCAAAAAAGAAACACTCAAGTTACATTTGCCTGCTTGAGGAAAATTAGAGAAATTCAAATATTTTCAGAAAATTCTCAGAACACTACTTACCTGCCTTTTTCCAAATAGTCCTACATTGATTTAATATTTTATAGTCTTGTTGATCCTTTCAAAACCTAGCACTAATTTTGTTAGATTTGTGTTTGAATTGGAACATGACATCATTTGAAGTTTACCTAAGGCCTGAAATACAATCAATGGCAGATTGATTTACCCTCCTGACTTGGGAAAACGTGGGCTTGATGGAGTGAGAGTGTAAGGGATGCAAGTTTCTCCTTCAGTGTGCAAATGCACCTCAGCTTTTTCACACTCTTGTTCTTGCCACTTTCCTGCTCATAATAAAGGAAAAAATTGGAGATGATGATTTGGTATCTTGTATTTTCTCAAGATGATATGCCCCAGAAATAACTGAATATCTAAAACCATTGTATACATCTTAAGTCAATTCAATGTTGCTTAAATGTGTTAAGTGCCTAGTAGCGAGCATAATTCAGCTGTCAGGGATACAGGTGAGTAAGGTACAGCCCACTCCTGCACTTTATAGAGTCTAATAGGATAGGTAAATACATTTTTCAAGTAACTCAAATGCACTACTAAATATATTATGATAATGCTACAGCTATTAAAAAATCTGGGAAAGCACAGTAAAAATATTATAAAACTTCTATTTATTACATAGCTATTTTATTTAGTCACTAGACACTGTTTTACTTAAATTATTGCATTCAACATTTAAATCTGGTTCTTAATGCTTTTTCCTATTGTATTTTGTTTGTGGTTTGAGGTAGAGGACCACATAGGAAAAAGGATAGAACTTCAAAAGTTCACAATGTGTTTATATACCAGCAAGCAGTGCAGGGTGATGAACTCTGAGTTCTGTTACAGAACTGTAACTGTAGAACTGTAACAGGCATGAGCCTGTTAAGATAAGCCATGTTCAAGGCATATAGAACATTTCACAAGAAGAAAGCAAACAACATGCACTAGCTAAAAGCACCCACTAATCAACAATGCATGGATTAGAACTGTACAATAAAAATTCAAAATAGTTTATAGCTATTTCAATGTATTTTAATAATACCAATGCACTGCAAAATATTCCAAAAATTTTTTACTTGTAATTATGGCATCATATGCTAATTTATTAACTAAGATATTTATCATTTAATGTTGATGGTGTCAATGTGAGAACTGCTAAATAATGAAACGCAATGTTCTCAGAGGAGACACATTGCTGTGCCTACATTTAGGCATGTCTTTCTCCAGTTTTGATTTTGATTTTGTCAGTGCTTTCAGAGAAAGAACTTGAACACCTCTGGGTGGATCCAAATATTACAAGGAGTAGAACTGGATTATGTGGTAAGAAATTTCAGATTAAGTTATTATCATGAGCATAAATCATTACCAATGCTTAACAATGAGCCATAGAGATTGGGCATGGTCTTATCGTCCAATGTTGCTCACCCATGTTATGACAGTTTTGAGTCTTGCTGTCTTGTTTTTATGGAGTGGGAGGCAAAATTTCTGAGAATATGATAGCAATTAATAAATTTAATGAACTTTTGTGTTGTAAGTTATTAGGAGTGATTTTTCTAAAGAAAGATTGAAAAGTTTACTTTCATCAGTGCAAAAAGTCTCCATTACGTTTTAGCATACAATAAACTCTGCATATTTAAATCAAACAATTTGATAATTGTTGACCACCAACCTTAAAGAATAGTAATGAAGAGAAAATCAGATTTGAGCTGAAATACTTCTGATTTAAAAAAATCAACAAAAGAAAGTGATCAGTGCTTTATGGTAATACAGAAATGCATTGAATTCCACATAGGCATACTGTCAGAGAAGCAGGGCGGGTCATGGAATGAATTGCAAATTATATGAGTTTCACGGTTGAAAGGGAAAGGTATCCCAGGCTAAAAGACTAGCACATACCAACTATGAATTTGCAAAGCTTACATGACCATTCTTGAGATCAGTTGCAATTCTCCTTGGACCTTTGTAGACTTTTGTAGAAATTCTTTGCCAAAATTTCTTAAATTTATAGTTAACTCACTTCAATTAAGAAATCCCTTTTGCTAATCAATTGATATATTGTTTTGTTAATCAACTGATAAATGTCCTAGAAAAGCTTTCAGTACATCACTAAGCTTAGGCACCTCTGTCACTTGCTCCTTTCCTGTATTCAATCACACAGGTTTGTGAGATTCCTGTGATTTTTGTCCTGTTGAGAGGAAATGCATAACATTTTTACTCAAATAAACTAAAAGCTTTTGGAACTGTGTGAGATAATTAGAAAAAGATTCATAGGCTTTGTGAATCATGCTGGAAGCTAGGAGTAAAAGGGTCAAGACTCATTTTTTTTTAGCAGTTTCTCTGTATTTGAGGACTAGAAGGGAGGAGCATTTGAGCATCAGGACCCAGATGGATGCTGGATCTGGGAAGTGTACTGTGTCGGGGGTCATTTAGAGTTTTAGCATATAGCACCTATGGTCCCAGAATAAGTGTTAGAGTTACTGTCAATGGTCAGACCCTCAGAATCCCAAAATGAATACCCTAGAACAATTTTAGTTCCACTAGAAAAAAGTGTATGTGTGTGTGTGAGTTCAAACAGAACTGAAATACTTGCTTGCTCCTTTGGATGTACTTGTTTCCTTTTCACACAAAGGAAAAAAAAAAATGAGTGTGAGTCAGTCCTGTTCCCTCTCTTCCAGTCCTGTCTTCGAAAACCCCTGGATTATTTGAGATAGAAAATTATCCAATTACACTCTAAACAGAGACCATCATGGTGCAGTTATCCTGGAGTAAGTCAGGGGACCATCCTGACTCCTGCCTTATTTTTCTTCATAGTACTTAGGAAAATTGTGTAAATGTGTTTTTGGTCTCCTTCCACTTCCAGAATGAAAATTCTATGAGTTTTCTTTCTTTTTTCTTTTGTTCACTGCTGCATTCCCAGTTCCCAGAACAGTGGCTGGTATACATTAAATCCCTAATAAATATTGATGGAATGAATAGCAATTTATGTACTAATAGTGTGTGTGCATGTGATACAGGGTTGGCGGAAGCTTGTTATAAAAATTACGGAAGTTATATGTTCCCATTTCCACCCCCACCTGAAAGCAAAGAGGAGAAGAAAGGAAAAGGAAGAGGAAGAGATGAGGAGAGGAGAAGGGGGTACCAAGTATCTTCACTTGGCTAGAGTGGGGAGGTGGCTGAGTGGGCAGACCATTCAGTTAGTCAGGTTATTGCATTCTATTTAAATATTCAGTTCACTCAGTGTCATTGAGAGCAGAAAGGCTTTAAGGTCAGTATCAACCAGCTCTTCAATCTTACCAAGAGAACTGGAGATACAAATCGGGACATGTCTCCAGTACCCCAGTGCTCCTTGGCTGCTCATATCCATCTTACCCCAGCCCAGAGCTTCATTTTAGGACAGTGCATAGCTCAGGGATGATTTCTTTCTCAGGTACTCCATATATACAGAGCATCCTCCGAAGCATTGGTCCATACTTTCTTACCATGGTCTCTCTCCAGCCAGCTGCATTTCCATATCACTGTTAACACAGGAATCAGGACTGGGTTCAAGTTTCACAGGGTGGAGGAATGAACACTGTGAATGCTAGGTAAGCAAGTGAACAGGGATTTTATTAAAAAGGAAAGTTATAAAAAAAGACTTACAATTCCTGGTGCAGCACACCTGGGAGGGGCAAGAGTGCTGTTAAGTTTTAACAGCATTCCTTCTTTTAAAGGCACATAAGAAGCTGATAAGCTCCTCATAATTGATTCTTGATACTTCAAATGTACCTTGAGCTCATGGGCCAGATTATTCAGTCACTCTATACAAGATGGCAGTTTATGACCTTTGAGAAAATCGGGACCGTTTAACATGCCAGGGCATGTTAAAATGGCTGATCTCCTGCTTGCTCTGTTGTGAACCTTTACTGGCCCTTCACTTCTCTAGACTGCCTGTCCTTCTCTATCTCATCACTCTGTGTGAATTGCCTTACTTGATTCTCAATTTGTGATCTTCTGGGTTCTCAGAATCCCCTTCCCTTCTGCCTTGATCTCTGTAATATCTGAGGTCACAAGATTTAACTTCCAAGTCCCACTTCTTCCACAGAGGCTTTCTGGACCCTGTCAGCTTGTGAGCTCTACATTTTTATCATCTTCTCTCTGGAAGTGCCACTTGTGGCATTCAAATTAATAGTCTGCACTCAGACATTCTGATTTATGTAAGCATTGTCTGCTGAGCTAGATCACAGATTTCCAAATGGCAAGGATAAATTAACTTACCAATCCTTTATTTTTTAAAAAGTGATTTCTATTAACAGGTTGAATCCTTTCTACATTTAATGAAGAAAAGGAATAAATGACAGAAGATTGGTTTGAACTAATCCCAGGAAAAACTACCACTTCAATATGAAATTTTCTTTCTGGTATTGATACCTCTACCGATGAGGGGCTAGGGTGTGCTATGATCTGAATGTGTCCTCTCCAAAATACATGTGGAAACCTAATCCCATTGTGGTGATATTAAGAAATGGAACTTTGAGGAGGTGATTCAGTTTTGATGACTTCACCCTCACAAATGGATTTCTGCCTTATAAATGGGCTGAAGGGAACTAGCTTAGACTCTTTTTGTTCTTCTGTTCTTCATCATATGGGGACAGCATTGTTCCCCATACCATACATTTTTCTCCTTTGGCACATGAGGGTGTAGCAAGAAAGCCTTCACCTGACACCACACCTGCTGGTGCTGTGATCTTGAATTTTCCAGCCTTCAGAACTGTGAAAAAAAAAATTCTATTATTCATAAATTACCTAGTCCCAGGTATTTTGCTAGAGCAATACAAATAGACAAAGAAAAGATGCATATGCAGGAGTTGGGGGAGATGTTGTGAGGGCACCTTCTTCCCTAGTGAAAGCAACAGAAGAGACCAGGAATGGAGCTACTGTGGCACTGTGAATCAGGGAAGCAGGAGCAAAGAAAAGGAGCACAGTCCTAAGTGCCCTGACAGAAGTAGTGACCACAACATTTCTTCATTGACGAAACACAATAACAGCCTCAAACAAGTATATACATGAGAGAAGGGCCTGGAGAAACAATTGGGTGGGGGCTTAAAGTAAAATACCATAAATAGTGTTCATAAATTTAATTCTTCCAATTCTATAAAAGACTAGGAGGGCAAAGTTATACATATATATGTGTATATGTGTAACCCAATCAGTTCCACTAATAATAGTTAATATACATTGAATATCTATTAGACATTAGTAAAAATTCAAGGTTTTTAAGTATGTTATACATGTAGGTACTATTATATAATCATACTCATTTTAAAGATAAGGAAACCAAGCACAGATAAAACCTAAGTTACTTGCTTAAAGTCAAACAGCACGTGAAACCAGGTTGGCATATAAAATGCATAGCTCTGAATATAGGTTTAAAATATATTATCTATTGCAAAAGGATATTTGCACTCCTATGCAATATAATTTACAGTAGTCAAGATATATAATCACCCGAAATGTCCATCACTGGATGAATGAATTAAAAATTGTGTTATATATAAACAACAGAATACTACTCAGCCTTAAAAAAATGGGGAACTCCTATTATGTGGGACAGCATGGGTGGATCTGGAATATTGTGCTAGTGAAATAAGCCAGCAGAGAAAAACTAATCCCTCATGTTCTCACTTACAGTAAAATATGAAAATTAGAATTTATGAAAGTAGAAAGTGGAATGACAGTTACTAGAGTTGGGTAAGGTGGGTAGGGAATGAGGAGTTCTTGATCAAGAGTCTAGAGTTTCAGACAGAGAAGATGAATAGGTTTTGAGTTCTATATCATAGGAGGGTAATTATGATCAACAATAATGTATATTTCAGAATAAGAAGGTGACTTTCAAAAATTTCGCTATAAAAATGACAGGTAAGTGAAGTGATAGTTGTGTTAATTGGGTTGATTTAATTGTTACCTTTGTATACATATATCAACACATCACATTGTGCCCATTAAAGTGTACATTATGCTGCCATCAAAAATAATATCAATAATAAAAATTTTTAAAAAGAAAGGAAGTTAATAGAAACCAATTAGTCCTATATCACAAGTCAGAACTGTAGTGAGTAGCTTCAAGGATGACGAAAGACCCACCAGTATGCACCATGATCAAGCCATTAAAAAAAAAAAAAAAAAAAAAAACAAGCTACATGGAAGGTACAGGAGAAAAATTAGAAGTCCAAAGAAATATAAAAAAGGAATAAAGAGAAGAATAAAGGAAGGAGTCAAATCTCCCATAAATCAAATTAATTTTTATTAAATCAAACAAAAATTTGGAACAAATTGGAATAAAAGTAAATGAAATGTATTAGGAGGCAAATTATAGAAAACACAGTGCTGAAAAAGTGACAATTAGGTAGTAACCTATTTTCCCCCAAATTTTCAATCCTATTGCATCAGATTCATGATTAAATGTCAAACTATAAAAATTAGGGATAGGCAAAACTGGTGGCAGTTAGAATTCTGCAAGTATCCAGACTATTTTTCAAATGTTTTGGGTTTGGCAACGCTTCCTAATACATTTTTCCAGGCCATTTTCCCCTTACTGTTTTAGATCCTCATATATTTCAAGGGAAATATAATACGGACATTTCTGATTCATTTACACTTAACTCATCAAAACTTCATTTGGTAAGAGTTATCTCATGGCCAAAGCCTTTTTTCCCTCTGTGGAAGTCAAGTTTCACTGATATCCAACTGCATCCAATGGGCTGGGCTCAAGACATCTGCCAACATTCAGCAAAACTACAGTGAGTTCTGAAACTGGAAATCCAATCAAATGCTAGATTAATTTGCAGTGACCACATTATTGGGGAAACTACAAATGGGTCATGGCCTTGCCTGAACCTGTGACCTATGGGGTATTCTGTTGATGGTTATATAAGAGTGAAAACAGAATTTAAAAAAGAAGTACATTATAAAGAAATTTCATTCAGAATATGTGTGTCCACATCAACCTAAAATGTAGTCAGTTGTGAGGTATATTACCTTTGCAAAATTAAACCCTTCAAAAAACAAACAACTAAGTAAGTAACAAATAAATACAGTTTTCTTGAAATTGCCTAGGTATCTGCAGAGAAGAAGTATATTTTTTTCTTATGAAGAGACTCAAGAGTAATATCAGGTTCTAAAAATTCACAGTATTTTGATTTAATTCAAATAGAAGTATAAATATGACAATGAACATATTGGTTCTTTTTTATTTCAAATGAAAATACAGATACTTATTTTTGCCAGATTTGGACATTAATCTTATTAAAAGTCAGTGTTTGTGAGCCTATTTCTGTTTAGAAGCATTAAATGACAACATGATTTCCAGGAATGGAGAATATTTATGTTTTAGAATGTAACTCTACGAAAGATAGACGTATAATTCATCACATGTATCTTTCAATAAAGCTGCTATAGTTTAGATCTTTATGTCCCCCAAAGACCCATGTGTTGCAGACTTGATTGCTGGTCTGTGGTACTATTGGGAGAAGGTAAAAAACCTTTTGGAGGTGGGGTCTGGTGTAAGGAAGTTAAGTTATTGGAGACATGTCTTTGAAGGAGATGCTGGGATCCTGGCCCCACTTTTCTCTCTCTCTGTGTTTGCTTCCCAGCCACTATGAACTGAGCAGCTTTGATCTATTAGGTGTTTCCTTGTATGATATTCAGCCTCACCACAGGCCCAAAGCAATAGGGCCAAGTTACTGAAACTTCTGAAATAGTGGACAAAAATAGATCTTTCTTCCTTTACACGTTGATTAATCTCAGGTATTTTGTTATAGTGATGGGCATGTAGAAATCATATAAAATTGGCATTGACAGGTGGGGTTGTTGTTATGTGACAATGTGATTTAAAAGCTTAGGAATTGGTTTGTGGGAGGAATTTAGAAAAGTGTGGAGAAGCAGACTAGAGAAAACATAAAATACTATAAGCATAACTCCATGGGTAATTCTGGTAAGGAATAAGAAGACACTATTTCTCATAGAAATGCAGACAGTAAAGGCTATGCTGATGAGGTTTCAGATGGAAATAAGGACTATTAGGAAATGGACTAGGAAGCACCTATGTTCCACTCTGGCAAAGAGCTGGTTATATTTTGTCAGTGCCCTGAGGCTGTATGAGGCTGAATTTAAAGGTAACTGTATTAACAGGTAGAGGAAATTTAAAGGCAGCACAGCATTCAGGAAGCAGCATGGCTATCATTGTCTGACATTACCCAAATTTGCTGTGAGAATAAGGAGCAAAGAGTAACAGAACTGAAAAATTTGAGAACATTGTAGTTTGGCCAAAACAGCATTGAATTTAAGTTATGCCAAGGAGGACATGGCTGCTAAAGAGATGACCACCATTAAAAAGAAGCCAAGTACTTTGCCATGGAACAATGGAAAAGATGAATGACTTGAGGATATTTCAGGAATCATCAAGATTCTACTTATTATAGGCTCAAAATTGTGAAACTCTGAACTTTTAAAGACTTCCCTTTGAGAAGGGAGTCTTAGGGTTTCCTGCTTGCAGAGGTGAATTGTTTTTTCAGGATTAATTTCCTCACATTCAGACCTCTTAGAGACCACTGAAGCTTTTTCTCAAGGGGTCCTAATGATACCAGAGATGGGAAATTCTGATTCAGTAACAATTAAAATGAAAATCAAGGCAAGGAACAAATAAGCAAACCTTTATTGGGAGAGGAGAGACAGCCCTGAAATCCAGAGAGATAATGCTGCTCCCCAAATAAGAGATGGGACAAATATTTTATCAGGTTACTTAGGTGGGTTAAGTTTTTGTTGATCATTATCTCAGTTCTGGTTTTGCAGGTGGCTCCAGAGAAGTCCTTATCACATTGTGGGGGTATTTGCAGGGTATCTTGCTTTGTTTTGCAGGATGTTTATTTATCAGACTATCATCCTGGAAAGTGAGGAATTCACTACTAAATGGGGGTAGGGGTGGGAATCTCATTATAGGGTGATCCACCTACAAGACTCTGCTATTCCTACACATAGAACAATGACTGAACAATTGTAGGTGCTGTTCCAGGGTGTCTGGAACAGGACTTTGTAAAAGTTGACCATTGAATATCCCTGAAAATCTTGAAAATACTTTAGTAACTTTTATCTTGGTGTCCTCAGCCTTGAAAGGGTTCAAGATGGGTTGGATATATGTTGTGGTAAGATACAAGATGTCCCCCAAAAGCTCATGTGTGAGAAAATGCAAGAAAGTTTAGAGGCAAAGTAATATAGTTATGAGAGTTTTACCCTAAGCAGTGCTTTAATCCCCTGATAGGGATTGACTGGGTGGTGATAGTATGTATGGCTGGATGAGGTGAGTCCTTGGAAATATGCCTTTGGGGTATATATTATGTCTTTCGTGAGAGAAGTCCCTTTTTCTCTGCTTCCTAGTGCAATGTCCCCAGATGCTTTTCTCCATGACACCCTTCCACCATGATGTTCTGTCTCCAGAACAATGGAATTGGCCATCTATGCACTGAGAGAGACATCTAAAACTGTGAGCCCCAAATAAGCTTTTCCTTCTCTAAAATTGTTAAATTCAGGTCTTTGGAGCACAGTGGTGGAAAAAAAAAAAAAAAAAAAAACAAACTAAACTAGTATATTTAAAGCTAACAAACCTTGTATAACCTGTTTTTAAACAGACACTCCTTAAGTGATTAACATACAGAATTGAGTGAGAATATGACGCAATGTTTAAGGCAAAGGTGACAGGTACAAATTGAAGGCAGAGAAGCCAAATCTTAATTCTTCCTTTAGTTACGCATCAGGTATCAGGAGGCCCAAGTGAAATCAGTGCTTTCTAACCTCTTTGTTAATTAATTGGAAGTTCTGACTCATCCATTCTTTGTGGTACTTTTTAATGGGTAATAGGTCATGCCTTAAGTCCTGGGAAATGCATCCTTCCTTTGTCCCCGTGGTGATCCCTAACTACTTCACTGGCATAGCTCACACCATTTATAAGTAATCTTTAAAATAGTAAATAGAAAAGTTTAATTTTCATAAGTCTTACTCTTTCTTTGTGACTTGTGCAATTGTGTCTGTGCGTGTGTGTGTATGTGTGTGTCTACCATAGTGTGTCTCACAGTGTCAACAATGAACTAACAGCCTCTATCCCACTCCTCCCTGCTCTTTCCTCTTTCCTGTTCCCTTTCCCTATATTACAGCTGGAAAATGAACTGGCATTTTAAATCCATTACTTCCAATTAGGGAAAAGCCCTAGAAAAGGATATAAATAGAATTCTTTCATAGTTGGTTCCATCTCCATTTAACATCTTCTTGATTTAATTCATAGTTACAGAACATATTATAATTATTGAACTATGAACATTTTGTATGCTGAGATTGTCAAGTGTTTTTGCTTATTATACATTTATTTAACAGCTACTTATGTATTTCCTACAACATTTTAAGCATTATTTATTTGTTCCCACTTTGATTCATAAGATTAAATGATAGGTTTTTGTGGGACCTTTTTATTAGGCCTCTACAAATCAAAACTAATAGTTGTCATAAATAGGAAAGACACAGGCTATTTTACCAATACAAAATGTAGTCCTTTATATCTACATAGAAGCACATGTGATGTTCTAGTCTTAATTAATAGAAGAACAAAAGGATTTCCTCTCAGTGTTGCAGTCACTGTTCATACAGCATTCAGTGTGGTCTTCTCAGTGGCAATATTCTGTCATGGAATGGTATACGTTCGTTCTTTCTTTTCTTGTCACACTGGGGGTTAAAACCCAGGGTTTCAGTCATACTAGGCAACTGCTCTACCACTGAGTATGCCTTCAGTCCTTTTGAAACATTTTATATTGGGACAAGGTCTCAAGAAGTTACCCACCCGATCCTTTCTTGTAATCCTCCTGCCTTAGCCTCCTGAGTAGCTGGGATTACAACATGCGCCAGCACATGCTCTGGCCACTCCTCTGTGACCCTTGTTAGCCTCTTCCTCTGCCTGCCTTGTGTGGCCTGTGTTTCTTGCCTTATTACTTTTATGCTCTTATGATGATCTTGTTCATTCCTCCAAATTCTACTGTATATTGAAGAATCACTGATTTTTTTTTTTTTAAAGAAACTCTAGATTTTCCCTCTTTCACATCTTGTGGAATGAAAATTCAGCTATATACTGAAAAGGTCCTACAAACAGAACCTTTAATTTGCCTAATACTTAGCTCTTTATCTTCCTCTGTTTCCTTCCTGCCTTTCTAATTTCCTCCCCACTTATTTTTCCTTTCCTTCCTCCTTCGCTGCTTTCCTCTTCTTCCTTTCATTCCCAGATTCCCACTCTACCTATCTCTTCCCTTCCATCATCTTTGTCTCTTTCTGTAAATACATGATTTATGCATATGCTAAAGCCAAACTAATCAGAGGTAATTTCTCAGAGGTGGCTGTTATTGACAATAACTTATATATTTTCCAACAGATATGCAATGCAAATAAATGCATATAAATGTGTGTGTGTGTGTGTGTGTGTGTGTGTGTGTGTATTTATCTGCTGTTCATTTGGGGCACAAATAATATGCTGCGCATATAATTTGCATTTTGCTTTGTTTGCATTTAATAGGTTTAGAAATTAGTCTGTCTCAATAAACTCAGGCTTGACTCATTGCTTTTGATGCCTATAAAATATACACTTGTGTAGATATGTATACCTTAACCTGTTGATGAACATTTCACTTGCTTCCTATTTTTGTTACCATAAAAGTTCTGAAAGAAATTTTGGCATACATACCATGCATTTACATTGAGACTACATGTATAGAAGTAAAATTATTAACTCAAAAGTATGTACGGTTTATTTTAAAGCTAATTTAAATAATTCCTTATTTTATCTCCAACCCAAAGCATCTTGACTAAATTTATTCATCAACAGTTTTTAGTCTTACATTTTTATTTTTAAAAAGTAATATCCTATGATAGATTTAACTTATATTTTCACCTCTCCGTGTTTTCTCATGGCATTTTTAAAATTTATTTTTATTTTGATTCATTGTACACAAATGGGGTACAACTTTCATTTCTCTGATTGTACCTGAAGTAGAGTTTCACCATTTGCATAACCATGCATGTATATAGGGTAATGTTTGTCTCATTCTCTTTCCTTCCCCATCCCTCATTTTTCTCTACACAAACCATCCTTTCTTCATTCTTGCCTCCCCCCCCCTTTATGTATCATCATCCACTTACCAGAGAAATCATGTGGCCTTGGTTTTGGGGGATTGGCTTATTTCACTTAGTGTGATATTCTCCAACTCCATCCATTTACATGCAAATGCCATAATTTTATTCTTCTTTATGACTGAATAATATTCCTTTGTGTATACATACCACAGTTTCTTTATCCATTCATCTATTGAAAGGCATCTAGGTTGGTTCCACAATCTAGCTATTGTAAATGGAGCTACTATAAACATTGCTGAGGCTGCATCACTGTAGTATGCTGATTTTATTTTTTAACAAAATAACTTCAGATTTTTAGCAGCTTTCCTTTATAGTTATTAGTTTTTTGCCTCCACATTAAAATATAATTTTCATTATTAACTAATTAATTCTTTTTCTGGAGTTTTACTTAGAAACATTTTGCCTATAGTCTTCATTTATCTTTTGCAATTATTTTTGGCATTTTATTCATGCAGAATTTCTTTAATTTTTATGAAGTAAAATCTATTTTGCTATATTTGAATAATTTTGTATTAACATTGTACTGGATTCATGGAAGAATGTTAAAATGTTTCTATTTTGCAATATTCTAAATGAAATTAAATAATATGAGTTACTTATTTTTAAAACTTTTAAAAATGATCTACTTTGTCCTTCAAGTTCATTATTTTTAAAAGGGTAGCTCTTTATAAAGTTTATCTCTGTTTGTTGATAGCTTTCAATTTTCTTGGTGTTTCAATTCAGAATTTCAAATATAACTGAATAATTTTGAGCAAGATAATATCTTATGATTCTTTTAATAGCCAAGTCAATTATCAATTGTATTTTGTGTCACTGTGGTATCTGTGTTTATTTAGATTATCTCTAGTTGTAAGGTTTTTTGGCATTTTGAATGTGAACTCTTGGAATTATGATATTTTTATGCTTTTTAGAATCACTAGTTCTATTTTTATTTTTACCTTTTTCTTTTATGCTTTTGATTGATATTCAATTCAACCCAAATGTTTTTTGCTATTTTCTCAAGATTTATGTGAGCTTTAATTTTTATGCTCTTTTTATTAATGTAAATGGATAAAGCTGTTTGTTTTTTCCAGTTTTTCTGTATCTGTTGATATGTAGGGTTTTCATTATTGTTCAATTCCATGTGTTTCTCACTTGGTTTATTTCCATATTCACTTGGTGATTAAGACAGCATTTTCTTTCACTTCTTCTATGCAACTAGTCTTGAAACGCTATCCAGAGCAATTAGGCAAAATAAAGAAATTACAGGGATACAAATGGGATACAAACAAGAAAAGAAGAGCTTGAACCATCCTATTTCCCAATGAAATGATCCTATATTCAGAAGATACAAAAAAACACCAACAGAAAATATCTAGAACTCATAAATGAATTCAGCAATACTATCAAAAGCACTATACAGATTTAATGCAATTCCTATTAAAATTCCAGTGATGTTCTTCATAGCAATACAAGAAGCTGTAATGAAATTCATTTGGAAAAATAAGAAGCCTGGAATAGCCAAAGCCATCCTTATCAATTAAAGTGAATCAGGAGGCATCACAATACCAGATCTTAAGTCGTACCACAGAGCTATAGTAACAAAAACAGCATATGAAGCACCAAAACAAACATGAAAACCAATGAAACATCATAGAAGACAGAGAAACATACCCACATAAATATAGTTATCTCCTTCTAAAAAAGGGCACCAAAAACATGTATTGGAGAAAAGATAGCCTCTTCAACAAATGTTGCTGGGAAAACTGGAAATCCATATGGAGTAGAATGAAATTTAAACACTCCAACATATTGGTTTAAGAACTGACTTCCTTAACAAGACTCCTAAAGTGCAGGAAGTAAAATCAGGAGTCAATAAATGGAATGGTATCAAAATAAAATGCATCTTCACAGCAAAGGAAACAATCAAGAGCATGAAGAGAGAGCCTACAGAATGGGAGAAAATCTTACTGTCTCCACCTCAGATCAGGTGTTAATTTCCAGGGTATACAAAGAACTCAAAAAGCTTATCACCAAAAAACAAACATACAAACAAATAACCCAATCAAAAAATGGGTGAAAGAACTCAACAGAGACTTCTCAAAAGAATTATGAATGGTCAACTAATATATGAAAAAGTGTTCAACATCTCTATCAATTAGAGAAATACAAATTAAAACTATACTGAGATTTTATCTCACACCAGTCAGAAGGGCAATTATCAAGAATATAAGTAACAGTAAATGTTGATGAGGTTGTGGGGAAAAGGTACACTCATACATTGCTGTTGGGACTGCAAATTGGTGCAAAATGGAGACTCCTCAGAAAACTTGGAATGGAACCACCATATCTTAAATAGTTAAAACCAGCATACTACATGGCAGCCACATCAATGTTTATAGGAGCTCAATTCACAATAGCTAAGCTATAAAACCAATCTAGATGCCCTTCAATAGATGAATAAATAAGGAAAGTGTGGTATATAGACACAATGGAATATTATTTAGCCACAAAGAAGAATGACTTTATGACATTTGCTGGTAGATGGATGGATCTGGAGACTATCATGCTAAATGAAATAAGCCAATCCCCCAAATCCAAAGGTTAAATGGTCTCTCTAATATGTGGCTGCTAACACACAACAATGTGTGTATGTGTGTGGGGGGTAAGAATAGAAGTTTATTGTATTAGACAAAGGGGATGAAGGGAAGGGCAGGGGACAGGAATAGGAAAGACAGTGGAATGAATCTGATATAACTTCCCTATATACATATATGAATACACCACAGTGAATCTCAACATCGTGTACATCCATAAGATTGGGATCCTAATTAGAATAAGATGTACTCCATGTTTGCATAAATATGTCAAAATAAACTCTACTGTCATGTTTAACTAAAATTAACAAATAAAATGAAAGAAAAGAATTAAGGAAATAATGCTCTTTAACAATTCTTATTGAGTCATGGCAGAGTTTTACAAAGATTTGTTGTGTTGAGCTCAAATTTAAGTCTTTCTTGACAGAAAATAAAGCATTTTTCCAATTCTAATAATAATGGCAAGAAAGGCAATGTGAGTTATACTTCCTCACCAATTTCATACCACATAAAAATGACTAAATTTGAAGTTCCAAGCAAGAAAAGGAAAATCCAATGAACTAACTAAACAGGTTAAAAAAAAAACTTAGGGTGAAACTGAAATTTTTTGAGGTATACACCAATAATAATGATTTTATTCATTCCTCTGACAAAAATCAATGTTTAATATTTTAACTTTAATTCACATTATCATGAAAATTGACCCAAAATATAATAAAAATAATGATATTCATAGTTTTAGAGTTGCTTTTTAATTTGGGAAATTCTCTTTTAAAATCAATATTAATGTTACTGCATTGACAAAAGACTGTATTTTGCACAGATAAAGGTTGAAACTAATATGATGCTCATTTAAAATTCAATTCTTCCACAAAAGAGGAACCAGTTTTATCAACCTGGGTACAAATATTAAAGGGAAATTATCTGGACAGAACAGTTTAGTTATTGGAATTCTTTTAGAAATGCTTAGATGCTTCAGAATATGGATCTAATTTTGCAACTAAAAATTTAAGACATCAATATAGCTGAGGTATTTCTAATAAAATATTAGCTTCTGATTTGAGAAATATAATTGTAAAATATATGTGACTTCAAATAGTATGAAAAATACAAAATATCTCAACAATTTTATATTAAGTATTTTTAAAAGATAGATAGCTTGTGTTGAAAAAATATATTATTTATTTTTTAAGAAAAGCCTGTTCTAAATTTTTAGGTGAGAGGTTGGATATTGCTTGTGTTGATCTCATTTTGCTCTTAATTCCTACATATATTTTCTTATGGATAGAAGAATAAACATATTATTTCTTCTTTTTGGAAAAGTAAAAGCATTATTCAACTCCAATTTTTAATTGCTTGTGTAATTACTTAGTCAACTCTGAATTTAGCATGCCTCCCAAACCCTTCTCTTTCCTTGTACCATGAAATGCATGGGTGAATTATGATGTGTCCTGAACTAAAGTATCTGATACGTGTCCCGTCATTTGTTCTTTCTGACCTCCAACAAGACTAATGTCTCTAAGGCTTTGCCATTATGTTTGGTCCTTAGTGTCCTTAGTGCAGTTGTTGGTGTCCATAGTCTTCTCATGGTCTCCACTTATGAAATTGTCATATACTTTGATCTTCCTCATGCCTATTAAAAGATTGAAATTAAAGTGGTTAATTTATTGAGAGAGAAATACATATATGCTCATATATATATTTATATATATATTTAAAACAAATAGAAATGGATTGGTTGGAAGGATTAATAAAAAATAATAAGTATGGATTCATAGACCTAAGTTCCATAATGGACCAAAACCACAACATACATTTTTTGAGTATTCATGTAAGACATTTCATAGCTTGAATGAGAGCTCATAAATCTGTAAGAAAAAATTTGCATTCAATCAGAGGAAAATTCAGAGGAACTGCAACATTTTAAGAGAGAAAATTTTATGTTTTCCCTACACAATTATTCCTTTTTATGGGGAAAACTGAAGTTCAACATGGCTCTTGAGTGCCAGAGTAGCTGTCTGTGAGAGGTGTCTAGAGCTTGGGCCTAGAGATTTCATCCTACACCATTAACTTTCAGAAAAATACTTGAGCAAGTGTGGAAATAGCTTTGAAGATCAGTAAAAAAAAGAAGGAAACTTTCATTGAGGGAGAGGAGGATGCGTCATATGTGGCTCTAAGAAGTGGGGGCTGTGACAGGGCTGTGGACTTTGGCAGCAGATGAACTAGTGACAGAGGCCACAAAGCAAGGCAGGGAGGTAGAAGCTGAGGTAGAATGGACACACCTTCCTCCATGCCAGGACAACTCACAAGCCCCACCACTCATTTTTCTGCTTCCTCACTGGGTAGCCTGAACCAGGAACTTAAAACATTTCCCTTCCTAGGTCAAAAAATGAAGAAAAAGAGTTCACTGGGGAAATCCTTCAGGATCCTAAGTAGTTACTGAAAGGTGACTGAGCACTAACCGGGTCTGACTGAGAGTACGTAAAAATAGCAAGGTCATATTTTCTATTGCAACATTACAACAGGAACTGAAGCCTGGGAACAAAGTTGACCTTAGATGTGAATAAATAGGGAATGTTTGTAGCACATCTGACTTTCTGACTGGGTGAAGTCTTTGCCCATTGGAAAAGCACGAATCAGAAGATTGATATGTGATTTGGTTCACAAATTGACAGCAATAGAATTCTCCCCTCCACTTTTTCTAGTCTCCATTTTATGGGTCACTAGTCCCTCAGTATTGCTTATTAGAAGGTTTGAAATTATCCTAGAATGAGTCCCTCATTCTCCACATTCAATTTTGTGAAGCGATGCTGATTTTATCTCAGAAATATTTCCTGAGTTGGATCCTTCTTCATTTCTAGGACCTCATGTCTCAAAATTATTGCAGTAGCTATTCATTATTCTGCATTCCAAAATTCCTTTCTTTCTCTAGTTTGGTGCCAGGTGTCTTTCCAAAGAATAAACCTGATATTTTTCCCCTTTTTACAACCCGACCTAGCTTCTCACTGACCATAGTGCTCACCATGACATTCAAGGCCCACAACCACCTGCTCTATGGTGAGTCTCCTCCATCAACACCTTATGACCAGACACCGGGAACTTCTCATCTTTCCTTGTCTTCCAAATCTACTTTCGTGGGAACAGGTGTATATGTGCTCTTTGTCCTACCTGGCTGATGGTGTGCACTGTCTGTTCCATTTATTTAGCAGTAAGCCACAATGATCTGAATTTTAATAGATTTATTACGAATATTTTTGTTTTTGTCAGAGTAATATAGGCATTCGATTTTTTAAAGAAGCATTATCAAAAGCCTTCTTTTAAGAGAAAAAAATCAAACTGCATCCTTTGGATCCTGTTCTACAGAGGGAACCACTTTTACTTTTTACTGGTTATTACTATTTGCCTTTATTTCTACATAACACTGTACACAGTGGTTACCTGTTATGGAAACAGTTTCCTTACCTGCATCATCACATAATTACTACATCACAAATCACAGTCTTCTGGTTGTATCATAATCATGGTTATATCATATATCATTTTATATTGTAAATATTCAAATTAATACTGGGAAATATATATCATATTTTACTTTTGTGATGTTACTTTGGTTTTTTATTGCTATAATATCCTTATTATATGTACCTTATTTCATTTTTTTGAAATATTCCAAGATATGTGTTAATGCATGGCAATATTTTTTGTCAAATAATCATATCCCCTGATAACCTGTTGCTCTTTCTTCTCCACTCCTCCTTCCCCTTCTCCTTCTGTTTCTCCTTCTCTTTGATTTCTCCCTCATCTGGACCTCCAAACTTCTACGCTAGCCTGCGTTGATTGCTCTTTAGAAGTGGCTCTAGCTCAATTCTAGAAATTGCCTTAACTGTTAACTGCATCAGGTATTACATGGCTTTATGATTGTTTTACTACACGTTTTGTTGAAACACTTACTTAAAATTTAGTATGAGAGATTGTCAATTAGTACAACCACTGTGGCAATCAATGTGGAGGTTCCTAGACATGGAACCACCATGTGACTCAGCTATATCACTCCTTGGCATTCATCCTAAAGAATTAAAGTCTTCGTGCTGCAGTGATACAAGTATACCCATGTTTATAGCTGCACAATTCACAATAGCCAAATTATGGAACCTGCCTAGGTGTCCATCAATGGATAAAGAAAATATGGTACATATGTATAATGGAGCTTTATTCAGACATAGGTAAAAAAGGAAATTTTGTCATTTGCAGGAAAATGTATGGAACTAGAAACAATTATGTTAAATGAAATAAATCAAACTCAGTTCAAGGGTCATGTGTTCTCTCATATGTGGAACCTATAGAGAAAAAATGGTAAAAAAAAGTGGGCCAGGGAATCTCATGAAAATAAAAGGGAGATCAGTAGAGGAAAGGGACCAAGGGTGGGAGGCAGGAAGGAAGCAGGGAAGTGCTGGGGAGTGATGTCCGCCAAATTATATTGAATTGTGTGCATGTATGAGAATGTAATAACAAACCCCGCCATTATGTACAACAATAATATACCAGTTAAAAATGGGGAAAAAATAAAAATCTCACTTTATTTGTGTGCCCAAAGAACACTTTTCAGAATTCTTGTGCATTTTTAAAATGTCTTTATTCTCCATCGCTTTTGATGGATGGTTGTCTCAGTAAAGAACTTGGGGTTAAAAAAGTTTCCTCAGATTTTGAAGGTCCTCTTTGTGTTTCCTTTCAGCATTGAGCATAGTTGTTGAGAAGTTTTTCTGGAATGATCTAGGCGTTGGCATTTATCCTCAGTGTTCTGAAACTTCCTTATAAAATGTGTTAATGTTGGTCTTTTTTGTTGGATATTTATTTGGACATTTCAGTATGAGGATTCGTGTTTTTTTCAGTCTTAGCATAGTTTTCAAAATTATTTTTTCAGTGTTTTCTACTAATCCAGTTTTTGTTGTAGTTATTCTTCTTTCCTTAGACTCCTATTAGTTGTTGGTAATCTCCTATATTGATCTTGCAATCTAAAAAAATGTTTATTTCTCTATCGTTTTCTAATTAGTTTTAGTTTTATCCTTATTTCTGGAATATTTTAAGTTTTGTTTTCTAACTTTTGTGGATTTGTTTTTATTGTATGTCATGTATTTTTACATATGTGTGCATGTGTTCTTAATTTTTAACAATATATTTATACATACGCACACACACTTTTTTTCCTATATTCCTTTTCTTTTTATTGCATCTTGATGTTATATATAGATACCATCTCTCATTTTCTGAGTTATTAATTATAATCTCTGGTGTTCTATTCTACTCTTTGAATTTCAAATTTGGCTTCCAAATCTTTTTTGTTTTATTTTGTTGTTTTAATCTGCCTCTCCTGCTTTCATATTGAAGGCTTTCTTCAAATGCTTGCTAATCATTGGTTATTTATTCATATTTAAAGGTGAGGTACTAAAATGATGATGTGGTCTCTGTGTTCTGTGTTTGGTTGGTAAATTATTTTTTTCTGCAGAGATGTCCCCATGCCAGAATGTGGCTTGAGAGCCACAAACCTGAAGTTACAGTGGCTCAAAACCATGTCTACCAGACTCCCAAACCAGTGTTCTCTTCACCTTACCTTCTACCTCTTTGAAGTGAAAATATTTCAATAAACATTCCTTGAATCACTATAATCACAACTGTCTTGAGGGTGACAGCATTTTGTGTATACTTTGTTAATTTCACAGGAACCCTTAAGGTAGGTAATTTTACAAATGAAGAGAATGAGTCTTAAGCATTTAAGAACATATTTGTGTTGAACCCTAAATTCAAATTTAATTTGATGTGCTTCCAAAAGAAGTGTTTTTATTTGTAATTATTTACTCTTTCTCTTTCCTCCCTCCCTCTCTCCCCTCTCTTCTTCCTTCTGTTCTTTTTGTTTTAAACTTTTTTTTTTTGTGGTCCTGGAGATCAAACCCAGGATATCAATTATTCTGATGGAGTTATAGTGCTTTACTGTTGGGATCACTCAAAGAAAAGGAGAAAACACTTCTGACATTGACCTCCTAGATAGGTTTTTGTGGAATTTCTTCTATTTTAGTTTTTAAAAAATCTACCTAGGCAGGCACTTCACAGAAGAAGAAATATGATTGGTCAAAAAATATATGAAAAAATGTTCAACATTTCTAGTACTTAGAGAAATACAAGTTAAAACTACACTGAGATTTTTATCTCACTTCAGTCAGAATGGCAATTATCAAGAATACAAGTAACAACAAATGTTGGAGAGGGTGTGGGGAAAAGGTACACTCATGCATTGCTGGTGGGGCTGCAAATTGGTGCAACTACTCTAAAGAGCAGTATGGAGATTCCTCAGAAAACTTAGAATGGAATCACTATTTGACCCAGCTATCCTACTTGGTATATACCCAAAGGATTTAAAATCAGCATGGCATAGTGATTCAGCCACATCAATGTTTATAGGAACTCAATTCACAATAGCTAAGCTATGGAACCAACCTAGGTGTTCTTCAAAAGATGAATGAATAAAGAAAATGTGGTGTATATACACAATGGAATATTACCCAGTCATAGAGAAGAATGAAATTATGGTATTTGCTGGTAAAAGGATGGAAGCAGAAGCTATCATGCTAAGTGAAATAAGCCAAATCCCCCAAACCAAAAGCCAGATGTTCCCTCTGATATATGGATGCTAACCGATTGAGGAAGGGTAGGAAAGGGAAGAATAGAACTTCATTGGATTAGACAAAGGGAAATGAAGGGAAGGGAGGGAAGATGGGAATAGGGGGAATAGGAAAGATAGCAGAATGAGTTCGACATAACTTTTCTATATTCATATATGAATGCATGAGCAGTGTAATTCCACATCATGTACAACCAGTCACAAGAATGTGAATTTAAACACTGTGTGTGTGTGTGTATATATATATACATATGTATGTATGTATATATATATATACACACATATATATATAAATGCACTCTACTGTCATGTATATGTAAATTGAAAGTTTTTCTTACCTTTATTTGGTAAATTAAGAAAAAAGAAGAACATTAGTTCACATGTTTTGAGTGCCATTTTACCTCAAATACACTTCATGTAGAACATCAAAAAATGTAACTCCTTCAGAAAAATATAATTTCACATATAACATCCTTTATTTCTATTTGATAAGTAAATTAAACAAAATAATCTGCTATTTTCAACAGAAAATCTTTTTAATCTGTTAAAATGAAAATATGTACAGTGAGGTGAACACTAAACCAAGATAAATTATAAAGTTGTTCTCCCAAATAAATACTTTGATCATAAGAATCAATTCAAAGTCCAGCAAAATATGCTTCCAAAGATTCATGTCCATCTCCTAATGAAGCATTCAATCTATCTCCAAAGTCCTTATGGTCTTAATTGTTTCAGTATTGCTCCAAAATCCAATCTTCTCTGAGACTCAAGGCAAACTCAGTTGTGAGTACTTGTAAAAACAAAACAAAACCAAATAACTAAAAAAAAAAAAAAAAATTGGTAAATATCCCATTTCAGAAAAGGGGAATAGGTGAATAGAAAGGACTGGACTAAAACCAAGACTGAAATTCAACAGGGCAAACATTAAATCCTATGGCTCCATGTCCAGAATCTGGGGCACACAGTGCCATGAGCTGAACTCCAAAGAGCTCGTGCAGCCCTTCCCTTTGTTTTGCTGGCTAAAGCCCAAGTGGCCTCTTTCTTGGGCTGGCTGTGCTTGCTATTGCCTGTGACTTTCCTCAGCAGATGTTCCATGTTCCTGGCATTTCTAACTTCTTGAGGTCGCTACTGCATCCCTGTTTTCCTCTCAGAGTTTCATGTATCACCCTATCAAAGGCTTTTTACAAGCACTCCAACCCTGTCACAGTTGGCCTGGTCTCTCAGGTTTTCCTTTGCAGTCTTGGTAGAGGCTTCCATGCGCTCATACCTCTTGCATTCTTCATGCCTACAAAGTCAGAATGACATGTACAACAGCAAGGTCTGCTGTTGCTGTGAACTGTACCGGATCCACTTGACTCACAGCTGCAGCAACCCTGAATGCCTTTAAGGCTTTCACAGGAAAATGAACCCCCAGGGAAAAATTCCCTAGGGGGTCCTTGCAAGCATGGAACCCTGAGGCACTCACTCTTGTCACATGAAAGTCTTTGAACAAAATTTATACTTTTATTCCTTTAAGCCTGAAATGGATGGTTCTACCCAATTCCTGAGATTCCTTTAGGCATCATCTCTATTGTCCTAGTGAAAAGTACTTGGATTCTTTTTAATGGTGCTTATTTCCTTGGCAGCCATACCTTACATGGCAGCAATTTTATATGCTATTATTATTATTATTATTATTATTATTATTATTATTATTTTGCAGGTTTCCCAAATCTTTCTGCTGTTTCCTTTTGGTCCTTCATTTTTACAGTAAATTTAGCTAAACCAAGCCAGTAGTACCCATGCTGTTGTCTGAATGCTTTGCTGCTTTGAAATTTCTTCTGCCAGATAAATGAGTTTGTTTCCTTTAAACTTAGATTCACACAATGTCTCAGAGAATGGACATAGTGCATTCAAATTCTTTGCCAAGGTGTAATAAGGGTAACTTTCAGTCCAATTTCCTATCTCAAACCTCATCGTGTAACATTAACCATCCACATTCTGGTCTTCTGAGTCCTCACTAGAATTGCACCTGAAGCTTTAGCATTCTAGGATTTCTGCAGCACACTTCTCCAAACTTTTCCAAACTCTTCTCAAAAACCAATTGCAAATGCTTGTGAATCACATTGTCAGGGATAGTCACATGAACAGCCCCATTTCACAGAACCAATTTTCTATGTGAGTCAACTTGCATTACTGTTAAAAAAAAAAATTCTGGTATAATTCAGCTTAAAAGATGGAAAGTTTTATTTTGGCTGGTGGTTTTAGAGGTTTCATCCCATGGTTTCTTGGCCTTGTTGCTTTCAGCCTGTGTAAGACGGTACATCAAGGCAGACATAGTGGAGCAAAGCTGCTTACCTCATGTCTTTGCTTGGGAAGCAAGGACAGAGAAAGAAGAAAGGGCTGGGGTCCCAACATTCTCTTCAAGGACACACGCCCAGTGATCTAACTGCCTCCCACTAGGCCCCGCCTCTTAAAGTTCCACCACCTCCTAATAGGACTACAAGCTGGGGATCAACAAGTGTTTACCTTTGAGCCTTTGGGGAACATTCAAGATTCAAGCTATAGCATCTCCTGTGTTATTCTGTATTCCTCCCCCCTCCAGTTCCCTAACCCTAAAATCAACATCCTTTTCTGTTCTCTCTGATGAACCCTTCTCTCTCCTGACTGAGTTGATCCATACAGTATAACTTCTCTTCTCTGCATTTTCCTCTATTTTATGACATCCTTGTTTCATTTATACTTGGGAATCTCGACCCCTTCAGTCACCTAACTCTTCAAGATGCTATGTGCTTTCCTTCCTTTTATTACCAAATTACCAAACCAGTCATTTACAAGGATTTCTGGTGTGTTATCAGTTTGGAATCATTAATAAATCCCTTGCTACATGTATTCTATTGCAATCTACTTTTCTGTTGAATCTATATTTTTGTCTCTTAAAGTTTTCCCATCATCAAAGTAAAAAGGTTTTTTTTTTTTTTTCCTTAGCCTTAGTCCTTCTAAAGTCTCTCAGAAGTTCTCTAACTCTCCCTTAGTTTTCACTGACTCTGTATTTTCTGAACTTGAGAAGGGATGCTTTTCTCTGAACACACCCTGGAGTTTTGCTCTTAGCACTCTCTTTTGTTCTCTATATTACTGTCCTTTAGGTTTCTAACTACTGTTAATGTTGTTACATAAATATGTCGGTCTCTTTTTCATCTTTTCAATATTTACTTTTGTTTGTTTTTTCACATTTGAGGTAATTCATTCCTTACCTCCATTTGCTAAAAATCTATCCGACCCTCAAACCAATACTATCCCAATTCAAAAATCTTTCTTCATCTCCAGCACCATATGTAACACCCTTCTTCTTGAAGTTACTTTAGCCTCTTGCCACACCTCACTCAAATTACTCCAAATTTTATGATAATCTTTTTTGTACTCATCCTTTTGCCTTCAGTGAAATTGTGAGCTTAAAGCATCAAATGATGACCTAGTCATCATAGTGACTTGGTACTAGACATAAACTGAAGTGAACCCAATGTATTAAAAATAGGGATAATAGGAACATGGATAAAAAATCTAAAATTTGTCCACAAAGGATAGCTAAGATAAAATAATGCCATCATTCCTAAGAACTGTGATTCAACAAAGTTAATGTAGAATAGGAATTCATGTTTTCTAGGTCTGGATAAATGTGCCAATGCATTGTGCCTTTTAAAATCTAGGTGGAAACAGGTTAGAGTTTTAATTTCCCTTTCTTTAGAAGGAGTGACAAACTCTGACTTACTCTGGAAAAAAAAAAAATCTGTTTAATTTAGTCCGAGTGAAATGCTTCAACAACCTGTGGCCAGAGAACAAGTCTTTTGTTGATTAAAGTGAGTTGTACCATGAGGATTTAGTCAGAGAGAAAAAGTTCCTATCCATTTACTCAGTTACTATATAAGGAGCATTACACAAGGTTTTTATTTAAGTTTTAGAATCCTGTAGGACAAGATTGCAAGAGAGTAACTTTCCTTATAAGGTCTCTACATTATTTTATCATTGCATGTTTTAATTATTTAGTTGTTCAATTATCATATTAAAATTACACAATACTATTCTAGACAGCACTACATGAGCTATCTGGGAAGTTGAGTCAGCAAGAGCTTGAGCTTGAACATTTATGGTTCTCAAGGTCCACAGATCTTCTATTATCAGTCCAAACATTTCAAACACTTGAGTGTCTGGGGAGTTTAGCAGGAATGGGAGGTGAGGGCTCCTAACGGAGCTCCTCTGTCCCACAAAATAAAGACATAATGAGGCCAATTCAGGGATCTTGAAAATGTGTACTACATACATCTCCTGCTCCCCTGCTCCAACTCTCCATCCTTTCTCACTAATATGGTTAAAAGTAGGAGCTGGAAAATAAAGCCCAGATGCTAAAGGTGAATGCAGATTGAAAAAGCTTGGCTTTGCATATGTTTCAAAACACCTGCCCATCAGGTGTTTTGTAACACTTTTTTTTTTTCCTCAGTGGATTATACTTTGCAGGGGGTGGTACTTTTCAAAGTATAATTCATTGAGAAAAAATAAAGTGTTCCATGATAAAATTATTATGGGAAATATTCCACACTTTATCACAATTTTGGACAAAAAGTGTGCATACTTAAAATTTGAGAATTCAGCAGTAGAGATTTGTTTAACTTCAATAAATGCAATTTCTCCACATTTAATTTCACCATGGAAGACTTTTTTGTGAAAACTCTTTTTTTCCATTCTAATAATTTGGGAATTAAGAATATGTACCAAACAAACCAAAGATGGTAGGAAGAATGCAGCAAAATAAATGGCCCAGAGAGTTAGAGATGTGCCTTCAAGTTTCTAATGAGTGATTTGAAACTCAGAGAAGGAATCCCAGAACCAGGAAGGAAAATGTCTTCCATTTCCAAGGCAGCTGAAGTGGAATGGAGAAATACACTCAACCCTGAAACCAGAGCATAAAGTGATGTCCTCATATTCTTAAAGTAATCCTGGAGGAAGTTTCTGGGAGTCTGTGACTCACACTGGTTCCGGAGGAGATTTCAGTGGCTTGTCTCCATATTTGAGAGTTTCAACAAGCCAAGTCAATAAATGCAAGAACCTGAAGCTGCAGGTCTAGCGTTCTCCACACCTGAGGTGACTAAAATCAACTGAGGATAGCAATTCAGTGCTCTGCAAGCCAATGTTTTGTTGTTTTTTTTCTTTTAATTTTATATTTTATTTACTTGAATTTGTTTCCTTCACTGATTTTACTAGTAAAATCTTTTGAAGACTGCTAATCTTCCTGGTAATAAAAGTGATATGTGTATACCACTCTGTGTATGTATATGTGTATGTATATATAAAATAAACTGACTCCAGAAATTTTATAGGTGGTGTTAACAGTAGATTTATCTATTTAATTCCCTCAAAATTGGTAGAACTTTGGTATTTTCTTGAGGTAAATCCTTCAGACCTGAATTATTGGAAGAGTTATCTGTCTTCTTTTGACAGAAGCTGGCTTCCTTTATGCTTCTCCCTAGTTGATGGGCAAAATACACACTTATATTCTCAGTTAAAGAGGAGTAAGTTGTAGAATATTATTAGTTCATACACGATGTAACTCAAAGTTCTCTTCTATATTTCTACATGTTATATCCTAAGGATACAATTTCTCAACATGGAATATGTATTTTTAGTGTTAATCACACCTTTATGTACCACATGTATTTAAATAAGACTAAAATAGAGGAACATATTTATTTCTCTGTCAATAGACGTCATAGAGTTTAAAAAAAAAAATGCTCATACTTCTGGGTGAAAGAACCAAAAAAATGGAACTCCCTTTTAAGTAAAGTAAGACTCTTGGAAAAATTATCCAATATAAGAAGAAAGTTTAAAAAAAAGAGAGAGAGAAACCCACACAACCTCCAATTTAAAACACACTAGTTTGATTTCCAATATAGAATTTGTGTTCATATCTTTATTTAGCAGCATTACGGTTGTTTTTTTCCATTTGCTGTCCTCATAATTTGGTAGTTAACCTTCTTGTTTTTTAAAAAGAAGTTCTGCCAAAATATGCTGAGCAAGTTGTTTATTTCTAAGCCCTGGGAAATCAAAAGTAGCAAGTAAACTTTATTATTATGGCATTTTAATTATGAGTGCATTTATGTATTTTTCTTTTGATCTTATGATTCTGAAGTTTAAATTTGTGAATGTGGGGGATAATAATCATTTAACTAAAGAGTAGTGTTAACCCATGTTTTTATATAAATAAAATTATATAGCATTATCCTCTAACTTTTAAAAATAATATTATAATTTAAGTTTATGCTATGTCAGGGGTTTCATATATATATATATATAATTTCATCTGATTACGGAAAAGCTTGTGACTCTACCATGACAAATATTGCTCCTCCCCCAGGCCCCTCCTTCCCTTTAGTTTGTTTGTTTGCTTATTTGTTTTTATAAATAAGGAAACTGAAGCTTACAGATGGAAAATGAACTCTCTACAATCAAAGAGTAGGTGACTGATTCAGATCGAAAGCTAAGAAATTCACTCCTCCCTCCATGACACCAGGCTCACATTAAAACTAGTTTAACTTAGACTTAAAAAAAGAAATAAAAAATGTAATTGCTCTTTTTTAAGCTGGTTATTCACCAGAAGAAAACTCATTTTTAAAATTTTTATTTGTTCTTTTCAATTATACATGACAGTTTATTTTGACACATTTATACAAACATGGAGTATATCTTATTCTAATTAGGATTCCAGTCTTGTGGATGCACATGACGTTGAGATTCACTGTCGTGTATTCATATAAGTACATAGGTAAGTTATGTCAGATTCATTCCTGTCTTTCCTATTCCTATTTCCCCTTCCTTCCCTTTATTCCCCTTTCTCTAATCCACTGAACTTCTGTTCTTTCCCCTACACCCTCCCACATTGTTGTGTGTTAGCATCCACATATCAGAGAGAACATTCAACCTTTGTTTTCTGGGGATTGGCTTATTTCACTTAGGATGATATTCTCCCAATCCATTCATTTACAGGCAAATGTCATAAAATCATTCTTCTTTATAGCTGATTCATATTCCATTCTGTATATGCACCACATTCTCTTTATCAATTCATCTGTTGACGGGCACCAAGGTTGGCTCCATAGCTTAGCTATTGTGAATTGAACTGCTATAAATATTAATGTGGCTGTGTCATTGTAGCATGCTGGCTTTAAGTCCTTTGGGTATGTACCAAGGAGTGGGATAACTGGGTCAAATGGTGGTTCCATTCCTAGTGTTTTGAGGACTCTCCATACTGCTTTCCAGACTGGTTGCACCAAGTTGCAGTCCCACAAGCAATGCATGAGTGTACTGTTTTCCCCACATCCTCACCAACATTTATTGTTAACTATATTCTTGATAATTTACATTTTTACTGGAGAAAGATAAAATCTCAGCATGGTTTTAATTTGCATTTCTCCAATTGTTAGAGATGTTGAACATTTTTTCATATATTTGCTGACCATTTGTATTTCCAGAAGAAAACTTTTGAATGGTTTACAGAAAGGACATGAGTAGCCTTTTGTTACAAGTTGAGAGATTTGTGAGATGAAGTTGTGGAAATGGGGAGCCTCCTTTTCTCAAAATATTATTCCCATAGAAACTGACAGAGTACCACTGCACACTCAGCTCTGTGCCACATACCCAGGACTGAAGGGATATGAAATGATCTCTAGGCCTAAGGAGTTTAAAATTTGCACAAGTAGAATGATAAATAAACAAGTATCTATGATAAAATAGAGTAAGGAACAGACTGAGTTATATGGAGCTTACACAACTTGATATCATTATGGGAGTGGTGGGGGAGGGCCTCAGGAAAGAGGAGACTTTAAGAAAAGACAACAGAAGCTATAAATGCAAAATTAGGCACAGGGATTTGGACAGAGCTATGCAAGGGAGCAGACCATAAGTGTTACCTTCGTTATCTTCAGATCAACCTTGTAATAGAAGAGGGAAATGCCTGGAGGAGTCATTTGAACAGTTCCATAGAGGGAGACACTTGCCAAGTGCAAAGACCTGCTGGCAGCATCAGCTTAGTGGCTATCAAAGACAGTAACGGAGAATCCCAGAGAAGAAAGAAAACAACCTGGATCCTGACAGCAAGGGTTCAGTGACAAGGTCAATCCCCATCATATTCCTCTGGCATAGGAATTAATCTCTAATATTTTTTAAAAACAGCAATTGAACTTGAGCAAGTACTGCTATTTACAAGTTAAGTAAAAGGTTTTATCGTCTGCTATGGTCTGAATGGTTGTTTCTCTCACTCCCCAGTTTGTATGTTGATATATCATCCTTAATGCAGTAGTTTTAAAAAGTGGGGCCTTTGGGGGTGATTAGGTCATGAGGGTGGAGTCCTCATGAGCCAGTTAGTGCCCTTTTACTATGAGAGAGCTGATTTGTTCTTTACCGTGCGAGGATACAGAGAAGGGACCATTTATGAGGGATGAACTTTCACTACACATTGTACATTCTGGCTCCTCTATCTTGGACTTCCTAACCTCCAGAAGTATAAGGAATAAATGTCTATAGTTTAGCCAGTGAAGTATATTTTGTTACAGAAGCCTGAAGAGACGAAGACATTACCATGTTGCAAAACATCTTTTTAAAACATAAAATCCTTGAAAGATTTGTTCTGTAAAATGAAAGTTTAAAATAAGTGTGGGTGGAAATGATTTGAGAATGTTTTGTGTGTAACAAGGCCCTATTTAAAAAAACATGAGAATGCAGCACAAATAGGTCAAGGATATCGTACCAGGCGAGCAAGCAACATGGGACCTATGACAATTCTAAAAAAATGACTGATAGAACATAGGGTGTGCCATTTTCTAATGCCACTCTTAGTTAAGGACTCATTCATTATTTTATTTAATTATCAAATATGCTTTGAATTTTTTCTATATGACAGACATTTCTAGAGAAACGATATTGAAGAAGACAGAATAAAATCTCCATTTAATGAAGCTTATGTTATGGAGAGAAAACTGTCAAATAATAAGTAAACAATTTGGAAACAGTGAGCTTTGGAGGAAAAAAACCGGCAGCAAAGGGGATCAGAGTGTGCTGGGAAGTTGGGTGTTTTCACCCATGGAGTGGGGATCCAGCAGAGGGATACCAGAGAAAGAGCCATCTAGCTAACGTCCATGTTATGATATTTTTAGAATTCTATAAGGATGGATGATGGAATGTCAATGAATTTGATTTGTGGTTTGGCATTTACATGTGTACAGATTATACACATCACATACATTTATATATAATAGATATAATATTAAAAAATTTGTTATAATTGATTGGAAATGATTCAAATCCAAAGAGGTGAATTTCTTCAATAAGTTAAATTCTTTTATTTTTCCTGGATTATTTTCAGCAATGTGGACAAATAGTTCCTAAAACTCTATGAGTTTATTTCAAATTTTGTTTCACACGGTACTGAATATTTGAATTAGGACTCTTGAATCTTTAAGTAATACAGATATCACTGTGGTCACTCTGACCTTTGGGATTTATAGACAATTGGTTTAAACCTTCTATTTGATATTCCTTTGGGAGTCTGATGACCTCCAGATGGTTTCTGTATGTTCTTTCTCAAAGTCAGTTATTTCTCCAGCTTCCTGTCTCTCCATTCTCAATGTTGTATTACTGCATACCATTAGCAGGGTTCTTTCCTCTTTCCTGCAGAAGTGATTCCCGATTGTCCTCTATGCATGATTTCCAAGACAATGTTCACAACAGGAAGTTCTGTGTGAAAGAGAATCTATCAAGTTTGGGGGCAATAGGGTTACCTTGCATCACTCCACTGTTCTTTAGAATAACCCGTCACTGGGAAAGTCTCAGTCTACTTGTTCACAGCAATCCACCCCTTTGTCAAAACACTGTGTATTTAGTCCTTCTGTTGTCCACCCACTCACCTGATGTCTTCTTTGATCTCCTTTACTCCAATTTGTCTGTGTATTTTTTTGTGTGTGTGTGTGCAGAGAAATTCAATTTTCTCCATTTTTCCCTTTGGCAAATTATCCCTGACTGTTTCATTTTCTTGCCTCTGTAGGTGAAGATAAAGTTCTATGGGAAAAAAATTATACATTCCCTTTCTGCTTGTCAGTTTTTAATTGTAAAAGTTATTTTTCCTCCTGCACTCCCTATTATGATTCTCTAAGAATATTATCTGTTTTATGGAGGAAGAACCAAAAACTAAGTTTAATATTTTGTTCAACATTACATAGTAGATTCTAAGTGATCTGTTCTTAAGCTCCATGCCCAGGTGAACTCTATGGCTTGACATGGGAAAGCTGGGCCATGCAGAATGGGCAGTTTCCTGAGGCAGGATGCTGGAAGAGAATATGCTCTTTATGCCTTCTAGAATACTTTGAGCACGTCATGGATAGCATAAAGAAATAGGACTCATTTTACAAATGTGTTGCTGAAATAATAAAGCAGATAAAAGGTCCTCATTGGTATGATAACAGGGTTGTTTTTTTAAAAAATAAGATTACTTAAGGTCAAAGAAAGTAGACAGAAATATGATCAAAACTGTAAAATCAGAAATCCTGTGTGAATAGTGTGAACATTGACCTTTTCCAAATTTCATCACTGTATATTCAAATGAGTACATGAAGTTGAATAAAATTTGAATGTTTTATTCATACCCAATTAATGAATACTATATTATATGGAAACAAATAACACCATTGATATCCTCAGTATTCCAAACAGTGACATGGACTTTCAGTAGTTTTTAAACCCTGAAAGTAATTTTGATCAAGGTTAAAGACTATGAAGGTCAGCCTAACTCTTCCAAAAAAAAAAAAAAAAAAATCCTTCCCAGAATAATTTACTGATATATTTTTCACAAGTTGAAATTACTTTATTAGATATTCCAATACAGATAAAATTTAGTGAATGGCTAATGGATGAAGGAAGTTTTAATATATTTTATGTAACACATGATGATGTCAATAAGTAGCCATTCTGAACTTAATTTAGACATAAAGATGAGCAGTAATTTATAGTATCTAGTAATTTACCGGAGTATCCTTAAAAGTGTGAAATTCTTGGGTTAATCTGTGCCTATAATTAAATCAAGTCATCTTTTGACTTAAACAGTAAACTCAAGCCTGAAATACATTTTCCCTACATCACATACAATTTTAGTTATGTACTGATGCATAACAAATCATGAGAAATTTAGCAGTTTAAAGACAAACATGTTGTCTTTGCATCTGTGGGTCAGGAGTCTAGGCAGCTCAGCTGGATTCTGAACTCAGGGTTTCTCACAGGCTGCAATCAAGTTATCAGCCAAGCTGGGGTGTCATATGCAGGCTGGACTAGGAAAGATCACTTGCAAACTTGCGTGGTTGCTAACAGCATTCAGTTCCTTGAGTGTTGCTGGCTTAAGAACCTCTCAGTTCCTAGATGGCTGTTAGCAGGACACCACTCTCAGTACCATATGGCCTCTCCATATGGCAGCTTTCTTCATCAAAACCGGAAAGGAAAAGAGTCTGGAAGAAGATGCGAGTAACTGTTATATAACTTAATCACAGAAACAACATGGTTATCTTTTCTCTAGTATATTGATTAGAAACAAATCCTTAGGCTGGTGCACACTCAAAGGGAGGGGATCAAGCAGAACATGAGGGCTGGGGATGTGGCATGCATGAGGCCCTGGGTTTGATTCCTAGAATCACACACATAAAAAAATTCTGGGAGAGCAAAATCAAGTCACTATGGCAAAAATGAAAAACAGGACATGCTCTATGGCAATTATAAGGGGCTTTAACCCTGTTTATTCTCTTCAGCAATGCCCAATTAAGGAGAATTTCTCAAAGCAAATAACATAATGATGTTCTGTGAAAGTTCCATGAACATATGAATGAGGTGCAAAGAATGGTTGAAAGTTTACTTGACTGCCCTTATGTGTTATACATGAGTCCCCTTTTATCTGTGGTTTTGTTTTCCCTTTTTTCAGTTGCCTGTAGTCAATAGCATTTCAAAAATATTAAGTGGAAAATTCCAGAGATAAATAATTCAGAATTTTTTTTAAGTTGCATGCTATTCTGAGTAGCATGATAAAGTCTCAAAACATCCACTCCATCCTGCCCAAGACTTATATCATCCCTTTCTCCAGCTTTCCATACTGTACATGTTACCCACCCATTAGTTATTTAATAGCTGCCTTGGTATCAAATAGATGGTTACAGTATCACAGTTTTCAGACCAACTGGGAGTCATATCCATACTATTGTGTTTAAGCAATCCTTCTTTTACTTAATAATGGCCTCAATGTGGATAAAAGGGAACTCATATAATTCCGAGATTGTAGAAGCTATATGGTAGTTCTCCTCTGAAAGCCATCTACTCCTTTGATACTCAATTTCATTATTTTCCTGTTTTCATTGTTGGTATTTATTGCTATTGCACTCTACTATAAAACTCACATGGGCAGTTAAATCCTTCTTTGTTTTATTTTTTTTGTCCATATCAATGCTAATTTTCTAAAAAATATCTTTCTATCTCATAGGATCATGAAAAAAAATTACAAGATATACAAAATATTTAAGCTGAAAAGAATGAGACACTACATAGACACAAAACTCTGCTAGAATATTAAAAAATACAACACAGGTAAAACTTTCTGGAAATCATTTTAAAATTGTGATGAGAGTAAACCTCAGATGCACACTTAGGTCTCTCTCCTGATGTTGCTTACCTATGTATAGTTTAGTAAATAGAAGCGTGACCTTTAAAATGATATTTGAGAGGAGAAGTACAAATTAACCACTGTGTGGTCATCCGAGGCCGATGTGCAGCCAGCGGCGTACACCCACACACTCTCCACCACCGCATGAGACAAACACGGTGGAGGCTCCCCAAACTCTGCCTTTGGTCACTCTGGGGACAAGTTCTATTAACAGCTTTGCCTTCTGCATGATGTTGGGTTGTGAGTACTGAACACCGACTTGTCCCTAGTGAAGGGTTTTAGTATGTCAACATTCTAATTAGCATCCACATGGAAGGTGCCTGTTATTGTTGGCTTCATTGCCTCTGTAATCCTGACAAACCATTCAATTGAAGAGCATGGTTGATGTAGTGTATAGCAGCCTGTGGCTTTCTTTGAAAGGGTATATTAGAGCTGGATCCAGATTGCAAATGTTTAACCTGGCAAATAGCATGATGACCTCTAAAGCAAATATTGTGTCATTAATATAGCAGAGTCCACAGATGGGATTGGCAACCTGAAATGTGCTGCTGTCTGCAAACATTTTCAAATTATATTTGAGGTCCTTAATTAACCCCATTAGGCTTAGAGATTGAAGTAACCACCCAATCACTACAAATCAAATGAAGACATATAGTTATTCTCCATATGTAACAAATTCCCTGGGTTCTGTGGTTCTGTTCAGATTTAATGTTATTTTAAATTATCTCGTTTTTACCCCTAAGGTGTCAAATTTTTAACGTGTCAGAACAAAATGAAATTATGAATGATTGAACCCATTCGTTGGGTTCTAAGTTTTGAGTTGGAAGTTACTTTCAAGTTTATCAATTAAAGTCCCTCAACTTACAGATAAAGTGACATCTAAAGTGCCTAAGTAGCCCAAACACAAGTTGAGATGAACAAACACAGTTGTACTATTATGGTCAATAAATCATATATATTAAAATTTTTTAGTCATGGGTTTTTAAATCAATGGGTTTGAATTTTCTTCCCAGTAATGAATATAAACAGATGGTTAGAATTTTAACCCTGTGTTATCTAAAAGTGTTCTAAAGAAATCGTACTATTTTTATGAAAATAAATGATGCTGCCTGATGGTTCTAATGATCTGCAGATGTATACATGTGTTTGTTTTATATTCCATTGCTTTTTATCTGAGATGGATATCCTGGGTGTATTTATGATCTTTCTACATGCTTTCCTCATTATGGTAAAGATCACTAAGAACACCTCTAGGTTTCTTGCAGTAGCTCTCCATTTGCATAACCTGTCATCATTACTGCTCCCACTTTTTTTTTTTTT
>JAJEJO010003560.1:324623-340770 GCA_020662805.1 Glaucomys volans
TTTTTTTTTTTTTTTTTTTTTTGGTGCTGACATATGCTTTTTATTCCATATGACATTATTACATAACATAGACTTTTAATGTTTACACACAGAAATTGATACCTGTATACTGTGCAGCAATGAGATGAACCATAAACATATCTGTGTTTTGGCCTATTCAGAATCTGTTACTAATAGGGTCAGCCCTCATTTTCCCAGATGAGCAACACTTTCCCCCCACTATTACTTCATTTGACAAAGTGAATCTGACTTCACACTAGCTTCAGAAGGTCAACATTGACAGAGAGAGACCTGGCCAATCAGAACATCATATCCTCTGACTTTAGTAATTGACTCTGGACATCTGGCTTTGAACTCTCGATCCTCCTGCCTCAGCCTCCCAAGCCATTGGGATTACAGGCTTGCACCACCGCGCCCAGCTACTGCTCCTACTTTTTATCTCCTGGGCTGTCCAGTATTGGCCTGCTCTACACTGGTTGAAGTTTCCTAGCTGACTTCAGCTATGCCCGAGGAATATGAAGCTTCCTTCCTTCCTTCCTCCCTTCCTTCCTTCCTTCCTTCCTTCTATTTTATGATCCACTATCTCTCAAGAGTCAGCAGCTCTGCCTATCTCCTGCCCTCCATTAGTCATAAATGTCAATGTGGACAAAATTTTGTTGAGGTGGGCTTTGCTCCAACGATGAATATATAATATACCACTATCTAAATTCTTCTCACCATCAATTCATTCCTTGATCATCTAGCAATTAGATGTAAGGTAAAACAATAATGAGGAAAAACAGAGAAAGTAAGTCACAGATGGGGTGAGAGAGACCATGGGATTGTCTTATCGGAAATATCTCAGCTCCTGACTCCTTCTCTACATATCCAACCTTCTGGATCTCATACTGCTTCAAATGTTTTGAGTCAATTTGAACCACAGTCTTGTAAGCATATAACTTTAAATGTTGTTGGAAAGGCAGAAGTCAGGAAAGCATATTCCATAAAAATAAATGTTTCTTTAGCTTCCCTTAGTATCTGCTTCTCAGTATCTGAGTAGAGCAAAATGAACAGCCACAAGTCCCAAACCAAACAAGTAAGTAGAAAAGAAAAGAAAATCCTGACTCTAAGTAGTTCTTCACTTAGAAGGAGAAGAAGAAGCACAATGACACTAAAGGGTCAGATATGCACGCAGAGTTGTCACAGGAGCAAAAGGATGCAAGTTCTTAAAGAGAATGCCAAAAAGCCAAATATCAGATTGCTATATGGAAAAAGGGAGAAGGGTATTTCCTGCGGCTAACGTAGTATGTGTAAAGGGACAGGGTCATTGGGAAGCATGGCATGTGTATTTCAAACAGATAAGTTTTTCTAAAGGTGAGTGCATTATGGAAGATCAGGAAGGGTCAGGGACGGAGAAGTGGGCACCACTAGAATAGCCTGGAAGGCAGTGTTAAGCAGTTTGCATTATTACCTGAGAGCAAGGAAGACCTTTTTAAACTTTCCCAATTATATAAATTTTCTGATTTACAAAATATTTTGCTCAATTTGTGCTGGGAAAAGTTAGCAGTTTATTCTCTATTATAAAGTATTTGTTGAAATCATCACTTTTAGCATTTGATTTGGCTTTAAAATTATTTCATTATCCAAGTATTGTCGGTCATTGCTTTGTTATTAGTTGGTGATTGTGATATTATTTGTTATCATTATACACAAATGTGGTCCCAGAGGGCATCCCTGCCTTTTAAGGTCTTGGTGAGTGTACTCACATGACTGCCACTTTCATGATCCATGAAAGACTGAACTTCTTCTCCCCGACATTCCTGAGAATTCATGGGGCTAAGGAATTTGTTCCTATAGTAGCAGTTCTGCAATGGGATCTCCCAGTGGCTGTGCAAGGTCAAATCTTCATTGTGTTAGTGAGCGGTCATGTGCCTTTTTCGTTCTGTTTGTCTCACTAGTGAACAGAGAAGCTGTCCAGGTGCTGTATAGACAGAGCATCCTTGATGGTTAAGACATTTGCTTGTCTCTTAAGAAAGTCTTCAGGTTTAAGTTCAAATAAAAGATTAATAGCCATAACCTATAGACAAAAAGCCAATTGGGGTCTTCAATTCTTTTTAAACAGTTAAAGGCCCATGAAATGAGAAAACTTGAGAAACACTATCTCAATGCAACAAGGTGTTTTTCAAAAGCAAGAAAATTCTGTGTGGTGTAGATCCTAAAGTATTAAGGGTTTCATGAACATGAATATATTATATATTAACTTTGAATAGGAGTAACAAGTAGAGAATGTGCCATACTCATGAGTCTGCTTTGGAAAGTGAGAAGACAATAGTACCAATATTCTGAGAGTCCAGTTAGGAGGCTCTTTTGTAAACCAGGTGTAAGTGGATAAAGCAGTATCCATGTGATTGCAGTGGAGCAGGATCTACAGATGCAGGAACCAGGTGTGACCCTATGCAGCTTCACTGTCTTCGTATTACAGATGAGAGGACAAGGAGGTGCAGTAAGCAGTAGCCAAGGGAGAGCTTGAACTGGCTCTTTTTATTCCAAATCTCTTCCTCTCTACTGGACCAGAACTCATCAGGACCTGGTTGTCCTTGAGAAAGTACATTTGCTATTGACATGGGCAGCCTCCCTCTCTTTCTTTTTACTGTCCAAATAACAGTATTAGGGATGGTCATGACTGAAGCTCTTTGGTTTTTGCATACACCATCTCCTTAAGACTTCTTTGAATCTGTATCTCTATTTTGTTTCACCGCAGGTCGCGCCTGCCCTTTGAGAACAATCCTTGCACAAGAAAACATGAACAAGTGTGGACTTGTTCAGCACAATTCTGAAGGAGTGCTAATTATGAGGTCTGGCACCTCTCGCAGCTGGAAAGTCACCTCCAAATATTAGTTTGTGGTTTCTTGGTTAGAGTAGTTTTCTGTAGTGATCTGGAAACTTTTGATTCGACTTGGACTTTATGAAGAAAACAAAAGATACTATGTCCTTCCCACAGGATAGTTAGGGTTTGTCACCCCTACTTTCCTTTGTGGGGGAATATCTTCCTCTGAAGTCTTAATTATTCAGCCATTGTTTTCATTTATTCACATAATTATTTCATTACTTATATTACTTTCCCTTGAATTATTAATATTAAAGGAAAAACTCTCTTGCTGTGTGCTTGCTGCATTTATTGAACTATGGTAAAAATATTTCCGAAATTATAATGGTTTCACTAACTTTTAGTTAATAACATTTTAAAAAACAGCTTAATAGTTTTTGGAAATAATGTAGATGTTTCTAAAGGATCACAAAAGTCAAATCAGGATTGAAGAGAAAAAAAAACATGTTTAGATTCTTATTCTTTCTTAGTGTATTCCGTTATTTACAGAACATATCAGAATATACATGTACATGCACTGAGAATTCACCATATTTCTCAGCATGAATAATTGTGGAAAATATATAACCACCAATAATGGAAGCAAAGGGAGCTAGTTAAAGGAGGCAAAAACGTCAGGAAAATGGGAAAATTTGAAGGGTTTTATTTCCTTGTTACAATTCTAACTGTAATGCTCAACAAGACCCCTATATATTATCAAAAAAATTAAGACTAAAACCACAGATGTAGCTTTATACATAGAGGTAAAAAGCATTTATCATTTTTATAGTTCACCTTCCATTTCAAGAGTTCTTGATAATTTTCCAGAAATTTCTTCAGATAGAATGCATTTTTTGTTTTGGAATTATCACATTTTACCTCAGGTTTAATAGTTCATGGTCCAACTACTTTTGTCCTCAACTAGGGCACTTCTTCATTAAGTTGTTGTGAAATTTGATTTCCTGTGAATACTATCCCCAGAGATAAAATTGAAGACATATGCCAGAAATGCTATAGTTTATAACAAGAGTGGTCCAAGAGTGTAGTAGAACCACAGAAATATTAGAAGAAAACATGGGTACTTTACATATCCTTAGGCTGAAACATGTGCTAATGTTAAACAAACACTATTAAATTCTCTTAGAATATATCTAATGATAACAGAGGGGGCATATTAAAGAGAAATTAGGGGTGAACTTGGATAGCTCATCACAAGCTTTAAATATGTACATAGTAATAAGATGCTCCCAAGCATTACAATGATTCCTACCAAATTTTGAGACACAAGCCTTGATAAAATATATCTCCCTGCATTGTTTAGGGACAAGTTCCATAGAAGTTAGATTATTGCGGTCTAAGTCACACACATAGGTGCTGGCTGTGTGGGAACATGCTCTGGTCCTGGGACAGAGGAGTTGAGATCACACTCACCACTGTGGGGCAAGCTGTACATTTACTTGTTGATATATTTATTTTCTGTCCCTGTACTCCAATATGCAAACACTATAGCAAGGACCTCATCACCCTGCTCACTGTTGGAGATGCCAATGGGCACATAAGTGTTGCATAATTATTTATTAAAATAAAAATAAATTGATTTTGCACTTAGTAGTCTAAGTTCTTACTTCCCCCTCTTCTTTGTGTTGTCAATGTTTATTGTTTAATTTAATTAAGATTTTAAGTGCACACTGGAAGCAATAAGTAGCAACTTGCTTAGTGAATTTACTACTTAGATCTGTCATTAGCATATTTATTTTATAGGTCATGAGAAATATTCCCTAGAGAAGCTTGTAAGGATGCCTGGCCCATGACTCTTTTTAAGTATGTGACAAAGTTTGTCTCTCTCCTCACAAAGGGTCCTCTGTATGATCATGACTTCCCATGACTGTGTCTCTCACTGTGATGATCTCCCACATACCTTGTTCTCCACGACATGGAACAGTCCCATGGACTTGCCAAGCTCTGGAATTTTCTTCCATTTTTCAAATTGAGACTGAAATCTCTTCCCTGTAGTTCCCTCTCTTCCAATTCTATTACTCCTATAAATGTTAACTTGAAGCTATTTTCAGGAAGCCTATTCTGATAGTTCCAGTGTAGATCGTTTCATCATTTTTTATGCATCATTGAACTTTACCTTAAATGGCATTTTCTCTTTTCCACAATATTATTTATGTGTATTTCTCCTATTCTACTAGAATCCCCTGAGGGGAAGGCAAAGTCCGCTTTTATCTTGGTAGGTGAGCAACATCTACATGTTTTCATGGAGTTTGGATTCTGGGGCAGGGGGTTATATTTTAATAGATTAATAAAGTAATGAGCAAGAAATATAACAGATATGGATAAGTGCTGCACAGGGAATGGAAATAAAGTGGCAGGATAATTAGTAATTGGTTATAATTGGCAGGAGGGGACATCTGAGCAGAGACCTGAGTGGCCTGAATTAATGGGCTCTCCCTGTAGAGAGAGAGCCCATTTCAAGCAGTGGGATCCCTCCTGTCCTAGGTGACTTTCCACAGGAACACCCCTGGTGGAGTGAGAAAAAGCAGTCAGTGCTGTGGGGCACCTCAGGTGAGGAGGGAGGTGGGGATTGTGTGAAAGGTGAGGGTAACGGGGACCAGACTATGCAGGACGGTGTAAACCAAGATAAAACGTTTGAATTTTATTCTAAGAACAAAGGGCCCTCTGAAGGGTCTAAGCAGGGGAAAGAAGTAATAGATGAGTTTTTTAAAATTTCCTTCCTTCCCTTCCTCCCTCCCCACCCTTTCTCACCTTGTTTCTGGTAACTTCTGTAATTTGCCAAATGGGACTGAAGGGAGTACAAAAAGTAGGAAAATAAATGGCACTAAATCCCTGCCTCCCAGCCCATAATAATGACAAGTTCCCCACAGTGGCTCACAGTGTCCTGTGTGTTTGTGTATTAAGGTTTTTACTACCTCAGGAAACAAATAAATGTGTTAATTTTCCATAGGGCTTGTTTTTATTTCAATTATCACTATTTTCTCTTTTACTTTAACATCCTTTCCATGAATGTGTCTCCTACCCATTTTCTGAGATCCTTCTGTTCAGATTTTTTTTCCTCCCTCCACTCTGGCAGCTTCAAAGGGACTTAATTAGTTCCATATTTTCATTAGAAACCCTTTACAGAGGTGGGGATTGCAAAGAAAAAGAAAAAGAAAAAAAGAAAACCACCATACATGGTTAATATGCTTCATTCTGTCCGGGGCCTTGCTAGGAAAGCTTCTAGTCTGATGCTCTAATTCTAATTGTAATCTTCAACAACTAACAAAGTCAATGCCCTGTAAGATATCAGTAACTAAAAAGGTGTAGCGATAACAATGATCAGGGAATTAAGTATTTCAAGGAAGCTCTATGTTTAAAGCAATTAACCTAAGAGGAATTCATCTTGAACATCACCACCTGTGGTACACCTACTGTGTGCAGGGTATTATATTCAAAATGATTGTGTGTATGTTTATAAGTCTAAATTTTAATTTTTGCTTCCTTGTATCAACTTTTTTTAAAAAAAGTTTAATGTTGTTTAGTTATCATCACCTACAGAGGACATTCCATCTTACAATTTGTATAGATAAATGTAATACACACACAAACACACACTGCTTTAAAAAGGAAAAAAATTGAGAGTGAATGCTATTAAATGGATAGGAAGGATAATGAAATAATTTGAAATGTAGGAAACATTTCTTTTGAGAAATATTTCTTAAATCAAATTTCCATGATAATTAGTAGAGGTTGAAGATCGAAGTATTCAGTCTTTCAGTTAAGAGTTTATCAGAAGTCCACAGGTTAAGGAATGGTGCCTAAAGTTTCTTTCAAGGAGAACAGGCAGATGACTGAGTTCATAAACCAAATGGCTATCAGTCAGAGGCTGCTGGGAGCTCAGGAAGCAGGTACACAAAATTTGCGGGGGTTGAATACAGAGCTCACAACCAACCAGCAGGGAAGAACATCACCCATGCCAGGAAGGAGACAGCTGTCAGAATCAGAGGCCAAGAGAAACATCTGGACTTCAATTCAACCCAAGCTAAAGTCCCTGACTGAGGTCACCAAACTGAGAGAAGAGGGTGTGGCAGCAGGAGAATTCATTAAGCATCAGAGTCCACATGCCCTGGCCTCTTGTCCTAACAGGAAAACTAGAAATAGTCTAAGGGGTAGAGAGATAAGAGGAACAATTAGAGAACTCTGTGTATCCACTACAGAACTGGGTTAGTCCAAGCCAACATCTGAAGTCAACACAAGGAATAAAGTTGGAAATCCAGCAGCACAGGAAGGTCCTCCTTAGTTCAGAGCATTAAGAAAAGCAACAACTGGTGCTCTTACAGCTTATCTGGAACTGAATCCTTGTCACGACAGCTACCTTCTAGGGATATTTGCTTTAGAAATAGAATGTTTCAAGAGTCCTTTCAGCCCTGAGAAGGAGGCCCATATATTGGGTTAGATCTGCTTTACATTGGGACATGTGGATAGAGATACGTCTTCAACCAGATAGTCATTATCATCTGCTGATGGGCAGGGTTGCAGCACACAGAGGTGCAATATTTGAGGTACTAACAGATTGTTGTAGAGTCTAATCAAGTATCCAAAGGGATATTATTATATTCTAAGTAGGATGCTTGAGGTGGAGAGAAGTTCAGGACTGACACTAGATCTTGGGGGTTCAGTGGTAGGGAGGTGAATAAACATGTAAATGATACAGGTAATGAAAAGATTTGAAGAATGAGCCTGCCTTTTTTCTACCTTAATTGGGTGAAGTGGTGATTTAGAAATCACCTCCAAAAAAGATTTGGTGAGAATAATTCCATCCTTTTTTTTTTTCTTTTTCTTTCTTTTGTCTTCTTCAGTTTTCCCCCCAAGTACTGGAGATCTAACCCAGGGCTGTGCACAAGCACTCTGACACTGAGCTACATCTCCAACCTATTTTCATTATAATTTGAGACAGGGTCTTATCAAATTGCTCAGACTGATCTCAAATTTGCAATCCTCTTGCTTCAACCTCTGGAATAAGGCTAATCCTACCTTAAACAAGAGGAAATATATATCCCTAGTGTGCAGAGGACCAAGGACCCTCCTTTGTATCTTCCCTCCTTTGTATCATTTATCCTGGAATGAACTCTTTTTGATCTTCATTTTGAATTTCTATGTTAACACCTGATGTAACAGTGAGTAGGCTCTGACAGTCTCTCAGGAAAAAAGAGAGTGACATCAAAGACTTTTTACAAACTTTAACTCATTCTCCCCAAACTAGAGATTGTTAAAGCTCTCTATATGATCCCATGAAAAATTTGAGCAGTGAAACCAATGGGGCAGCTACTTTTTCCTCCAGGAGAAAACAAATTCTTCTTAACATAAGGATGAATGTACCATCATCTCCTCAAAATTTCTTTAAGATGAAATATATATACGAATGATTAGAAATAGTATTTGTATTTTATACATATTCATATATAATCTTAATAAGAGCCCAACATTTATCATCACCAACCAACTTAAGAAATAGAACATTTCTCAGATCTATGGTTCATGGTTCCTTTAAATTGTTTATAGTTTAAAGTATATATGTATATATAAGCAATAAATTATTTTGCCTTGCCAAATGTTTACTCTGTATAAAGGAAAGGTTTAGTAGATGGCATTTTACTGATATTATGAATGTTTTTATAGCTCACCATGTGTTGCTGAGATTTGCCCATTTTGATGACTCTAGTTGGAATCCTGTCAGTGTTATGGGTATATTATGTTCATGTTGTGAGTACATCACCATCTATTTATGCATTCCAGTGATGGTCATAGGGCTCATTTCTTTTTTAAAAACACGTTATGAAGAATAATGTTTCTCTGAATGCGCTTTTATGTGCTTTCTTGTGTTCATGTGAAATATTTTCTCCTAAATGAAAAGTAAAATTTCTGGCTGCAGATTGCATGTACCTTTGTCTTGTATCCCTTATTAGTATTATTTTGACCATCTTTTAGAGTTTTTTCCTTTATAAAAACATTCTACTGGTCTGGGGATATAGCTCAGTTGGTAGAGTGTCTGCCTTGCAAGCACAAGGCCCTGGGTTCTGTCCCCAGCACCACAAAAAAAAAAAAAAAAAAAAAAAAAAAAAAAAAGCCATTCTACTCTGTTTAACCTAAAAGTTTCTAAATTTTATATTTTAGGCCCTTGACTGATCTACTTGTCATTTATTTTTGTACTCACCCTTTAAATTCAAGAATAAAATATATCAAAGAATGGAACTTTATAATCAAATACCATGGCAATTGTTCCTCATCACACCTTCTAAAGAGTGCAACCATTATTTCTATATTCTTTGGCATCTGGCCTAGGTTTTCTTGCTTGTTTAGTTACAGGGAGCTCATTTATTCAGCCATTCAACTGCCATCAATTCTTTTTGTTATGATTAATTTGTATCCATTTCTCTGTAATTCCCAGAAATTGACTAAATTTTCAATTTCACGAGAAGTCCCCCACAAAAAAACAATGGTCAATTGCAAAAATGCCTTCTACCACTGCACTTTCCTATGTCCACTTTCCTTGCATTTCTGCTCCTTAGAAAGAGAGAAATATTTCCATTTCCCTTGAATTGGGGCTGGTTTCGTTGCTGATTTTGATAAACAGAAGTCAGCAGTGGTGATGGTGTACCAATTCTGACCCTTGACTTCACAGGCTTTGTGTGCTTTGGCCAGTTTTCCTGGGACACCTGCCATCCCCTGAGAAGAAACCTCAGCTAGCACGCTAGAAGACTGGAGACCACCTGGAGCAGAGAGGTGTCACCTCAGTTCTGCCCATAGCAGATCAGTAGCTACGATTGTCAACTCATGAGGAATTACAGTGGCAATCACCTGAAACCACAGATCTTTGCCTGAGACCAATCTAAATTGACACACAGAATTGAAAACTAAGTACATAGTTGTTTTAAGCCTCTGAATTTTAAAGTGGTTTGTAGTCATATCTAATTAATATAAATTCCCTTTCTACATGACAATCTTTATATCTGTGATGTAAAAAGCAGTTCTGTGATGACTTTCTTCAGGAAAATACCATTTTATTTCAATAGCACTTTCTTTCAAATTTGATTATTCTAACCTGTATTTATGTTAGCATGGATGTCTTCAAAAGAATATGTAATTATAACTTTGAAATTCATGAATCAATATGAAAACAAAATACCATAGAAATTTAGTTCACTGAGCTAGGAAGTAGGCAGAACACAATCCAAACCCCAAGTCTTTGACACTAAAGTCCATGTGCACATAAAATGATCTTTACAATTGTGCCCAAGGTTCACAGTCCTGGCTACATATTAGAATCCTTTGAGGAAGCTTTTCAAATGCCAGTTTCCAGACATCTTCCCAGGAAAATTAAACCAGTATCTCTTGTGGGGGGCACTGTAGGCAGATAGTTTATTAATGCATTTTTGTTTATTTAAAACTCCTCAGATTATTATAATGATGAAAAGCCAGAGTTAAGCTCCATTGCATTATGCTTTGTACTTGCAGTGAAATTGCTGATCCTTCTGTGGCTTAGGTGACCCTTTGTGGTTTACCTGTCGCCATCTCCATATTCACTTTGCACCTTTTTCTCCACTCTTTCATGCATTCCTTTAAAAACAGCTTCAATGTTTCAAGAAACATTCAGTTGTGAGATGTGTGTAGAATTTACACTGACTATTCATCGTGTTGATTCCACACTTGAATTCACCACAAACTTGCTTACGTAACCTCAAGCAAGTCCTTTAATTCCACAAAGCCACAGCATCCTCATGGGTGCAGTAAATTGGGAGCTATTTCTTATCCACAATCTCACAGTATTTTAAAGATGTAATATGATTCTAAAAATATTCTACAATTTGATGGAACTTTTAATTGGCAATGGACTAACAGCTTACCCCAGAAAGCAATCAAATAAGGATTCAAGAATCAGTGGATTTTCTGTATTTCACTGCCATCTATTGGATTTCAGCTGTATCCAAAATGTTTTCAGTTTTTCACATGTTGGTCAATTCACATTAAAAAATTCTGTGCCACCCCCATTGCCCCCTGAGGTCATTGAACTACATTTATTTTTAATTTTTTCATTTGTTCTTTCTAGCTATACATGATAGTAGAACGTATTTTGACATTACACATACATGGAGTATAACTTCCCATTGTTATGTGGTTGTATATGATGTGGAGTTACACTGCTCATGTATTCATATAAGAACATAGGAAAGTTATGTCTGATTAATTCTACTGTCTTTTCTATTCCCCTCTCCCCTCCCTTCCCTTCATTCTCCTTTGTCTAATCTAAAGTACTTCTATACTCCTCTTCCCCCTTTATTGAATCCTGTGAACTTTTAAGTAAAATGAGGTTTCCCTGTATTATCACATAAACTGAGTCTAGTGGAATGAGTAAATATCCCATTTAAAAACATGTCAAAGGATGTCCAGTCTTGCTAACTACAATAATTAAGGTTCATTCACCATGAAGGACTACGACCAAAAGGGTAGAATTATGAACACTGCTAAAATAGCAGATAAGGATGGTATTTTATATATTTATGGGATGCCTTATATATTTAAGTTACTAGTAAGTAGGCAGGATCAAATGCAATGGTGCACCCTTACAATCCAAGCTACTCTGGAGGCTGAGGCAGGAGGATCACGAGTTCAAGGTTAGTGTGGACTCCTTAGCAAGGCTCTGTCTCAAGATAAAAAATAAAAGGGCTAGAAATGTAGCACAGTGGTAGGATGTTTAGCTTACATGAGGCTCTTTGTTTAATCAGTCCAGTTCCACAAAAAGAAAAAAAATGTAGGCAGACTTGTCAATATTGATGCATAGATTTTTGGTGGGAGATATGAATGAGAACTAGAAAGGTGAGAACCAGGACTGAAAACTTGAGAAACTATTTTTTAAAAATAAATGCATATTTTTTCACATGAGCTACCCCTTTAGTAATCATCTTCAAACAATTGGAAGGGTGTCATAGAACAATAACCTGAAGTCTATGTCAGAAGACAGACAACAAAAACTTTCTTTTTACTTGCTTACTGAATATTTTTTGAAATTATGCTAAGAATAGTAGGGAATTTACCTCTTTCCCAGGCAACACATATTTAACCTAAAGGAAGTCTGCCTTTTTCCTCCATAAATTATTTATATATTTTGTTTTTGGAATTTCACATAGAGACTCAATTAAAACAAAACACATGTCTAATTAGTAAGTTTCATTTGTTAACAGACTTTCTTTTCTCATCGGATGTTTTGGAATCTTTGTATAATATCAAATGACTCTGTAAGTAGGCATTTATTTCTAACTTCTCAATATATCTATCTAACCATCCATTTATTGGACCTATTTCTCTGGAGAATCCTGACAGATACAGCTTCTTTAATAATTAAACATGTGCGTAAATTTTCATGACCTTGTATTAACCAGTAATTTCTTAGATAATGCATTAAGAATACAAGCAACCAAAGAAAAAATGATAAAGTGAACTTTATTTGAATTAACCCACATTTATGTACAAAAATGTGTTTGAAGAAGTAAAAATAAAGTAAAAACTACCCACAAAATTTGCAAATCACATATCTGATAAGGGTTAGTACCCAGAATAGGTGAAGAATATTTACTACTCCAGAAGAAAAAACAAAAACCCCATTTTAAAACGAGCTAAGGTATCTGAATAGATATGTCTCCATAAAACACAAATGGCCAATGTCTTGGTCCATTTTTTGGTTTTATAACTGAATATTAAAGATGACTAGTTTATAAAAAAATACAGTTTATTCAGATACCCATTCTGGATGTTCACGTTTGAAAGGACACATCTAGTTAGGACCTTCTTATGGTGGCGACTTGCAAAGTTCCAAAGCAGTACAAGACATCATGTGTCAAAGCAGTCAGTGTGCTAGCTCGAGTCTCTCTTCTTATAACGGCGCTAATGCAATCATGGTTGCACCATCTGTATAGCCTCATTTAATCCTAGTTGCCTCCCAAAGGCCCAAAATACCATTAACTTATGACCTTGATGGCTAAGTTTAAAACACTTGAATTCTTGGAGATGCATCCAAACCATAGCAGCCAAAAAGGACATGAATAGATGCTCAACATCATTAGTCAACAAAGAAATGCAGATACAAACTACAGTGGATGCCTGTTCACAGCAGCTAGAATAGCTCAAATTTAAACATGGAAAATAATAAGTGTTGGTGAGGATGTGGAGAAATTGTCACCTATAACATTGCTGGTATTAAGTAAAATGGTGCAGCTGCTGTAGAAAATAGTTTGTAACATTATTTATAATACTCAAAAAGTGGAAATAACCCAAATGTCATTTAACTGCTGAATGGATAAATAAAATGTTGTGTACCCTTATAATGGAATATTATTGAGGCATTAAAAAAACTGAAGTACTGATAACATACTACATCATAGATGAAACTTAAAAATACTGTGTTCAGTAAAAGAACCAGATCATAAAGAATTGTGTGATTTCATTCATATAAAATATCTAAGGTAAGTGTTATGGTTTAGGTATGAGATGTTTCCCAAAAGTTCATGTGTGAGACAACACAAGAAAGTTTAGAGGTAAAATTGTTGGGTTATAAGTACTTTAACCCAATCAGTGCATTCATCCCCTGATATGGATTAATCCAGCAGTAACTGTAGATGGGTAGACAACATCAGAAAGAAGTGAAATATCTAAGGTGTGCCTTTGGGATTGATATTTTGTTCTTAGTGAGCAGAGCTCTGTCTGCTTCCTGATTGCCATGTCACAAGATGCTTTCCTCCTCCATATCCTTCTGCCATGATGTTCTGCCTCAATTTGGGCCCAGAGCAGTGGAGCTGACCATCTGTGGACTGAGACCTCTGAAATGGTGAGCACCAAATAAATGTTTCCTTCTCTAAAATTGTTTCTGTCAAGAATTTTGGTCACAGTGACAAAAATGCTGACTAAAATAGCAAGCAAATTCATAAATACACAAATAGTGATTATCAGGAGATGTGGGAGGGGTAAACTCAGAGAGACTGATAACAATTGTGGATTTCTTTTTGGGAACATGAAAACTTTCTGGAATTAAATAGTGGTGATGGTTGCATAACCATGTGAATACAATAAAACCCACTGAATCACACATATTAAAGTGCTTAATCCTCTGTTATGTGAATTTTATTTCAATTCTAAATGCAAAAAATAAAAATAAATAAATAAAATCCAGGGAAATGCAAATTGTAACAACAATGCAAACCAGTACACTTTGACCAGAATGGATAAACAGAAGGATGATAGGGATTTCTGGAAACTTCCATACCTGGCCAGAGAGTAAATTTGTTCAACTCCTAGAAAAATCTTTATTTTGAAAAATCCTTACATTGAATATATATCAGCATGGAGGTTTTGGCATAAAAAGATGCCAAAGACATAATATGTGAATAAAAACTTGTTACCAAAGATGTGCAGTGCAGTATACCATATTGAAAATGTCTGTGTGATAAAAATATACCATCTACTATGTTTAGATGTACACACAAGTGTATAAATAAGAAAAATCATAAATTGAAAATGCTGCTAAAATACTGGAAGTTCTGAAAATGCAGAAAGGGAATAGTGTTGGTGAGTTGGTGAGACTAGAAAGAGAACTTCATAAAAGTTTGTATAACTTTTTTCCAAAATAAAGGAAGAAAGGAAATCTTTCTATTTTAATAAATCCATTTTAATTGCATGGTGAAGCAGTGCTATTTTCCTTCTCACTTGAACAGTAATCTAAAATCAGAAGCAAAAGCACATGTTCACTGCTAATAAGTCTCCCCAGGCAATCTAAGGTCATGTCTTTCAAAAACTTGAGCAACATAAGCTGATGAATAGACCAGCTGTGGCCTATTCATGTGAGGGAAAGCAGCTGGCAGATGTGAGAAACTGGAAGGACTCTGAAAACCACCTACACGGGTTGAATGGACAAGATAACTCCTAAGCAAGAATGTGTAAACAAGATAGAGAAAATTGGAAAGTTGCTTCTTTGATTTTAAAAAGGAAGGTCAGTTTATTTGGTAAATAAGTCCATTTGTCAATCTCATAACTCCAAATGTATTTGTCAGAATAGAGTCTTTAACCACCAGGTTCCAATTTTTCCTGTCTACTAGACTTTGCTTTTACTGAAGGCATCATAAGAGATGACTCATAAGCCTAAAAGTCTATTGCTCTTCTTTACTAGTTTCCTCTGCCACCAAGGCTTCCTCAATTGGTCATGTGATCACAGTAAACACATTTATGTGAGGGCCAGTGGGGAACCACTGACTGCCCAAGTATTTGCTGGAGATGTGTGGGCAGTAGGGACATAAAAAACAGTGCTGCAATCCACCACCACCCTGTCCTTCCCCTTCGACCTCTCTCTCTCTGCTGTCCTCATCATCAGACTTCCATGAAATTCTGAAATAAAAAGTTGATTCCCTAGGACTTTAATCATCACTAAGGAGAGTTAAAAGCTCTCATTTGAAACAATGATTATTAAATGGTGGTAAAGAAACTGTTATGAGTCATATATACCCTCCTACTCTTTAAAGTTGAAATACAAACTCATAAAATTTCTACCAAAGAAAATAACATGGGCATAAATGATGTTTTCACACCTATGCCACTGACTGAATGTCCTTCTGTAATTTTCAGATTATAAAATCTTTGCAAGAGACTAAGGAATTCAGTGAATCCATAATTTGTTTGTAGTAATGCAAAACAAGTTTGTCACTTTTGTAAAAATGTTTTGAGGATTCTTTGGAAATTATTTCCATTTGATTAGAGTCAATCAATCAATCATCAATCAGACATCACATTTATTATCCCTCTACTTCAAAGAACCAGGGCCAAGATCTACTGAACTGATACAATGCCAGTCTGCTAAGGATTTTGTCCTTGGAACTGATCTCAATTATGATAATTCAAAACTAGTTAGTGTACTCTTTTATTTTATTTTATTTTTAATTTAATTTTTTGATTCATTGAACACAAATGGAGTACAGCAATTGTTTTTCTGATTATACACAAAGTAGAGTCACCCCATCTGTGCATTCATACATGTACACAGGGCAATGATGTCTGTCACACATTCTGTTATTATTCTTACCCCCAAACTCAACCCCACCCCTCCCTTCCCTCTATGATCTCTATCCTTTCTCCAATCTTGCCATCATTCCACCCCACATTATGCATCATCATTCACTTATCAGAGATACCATTCGGCCTTTGGATTCTGGGGATTGGCTAATCTCACTTAGCATAATAGTCTCCAACATCATCCATTTACCT
>JAJEJO010003560.1:345770-462168 GCA_020662805.1 Glaucomys volans
GATTAAATATTTTGTCTTCATTGTCTGAGGTTCTGTCTTCCAAGTGATCTATTCTGTTAATTATGCTTTCTATTGAGTTTTTCACTTGATTTATTGTTTCCTTCATTTCCTTGTTTTCCTTCAAGGATTTCTGTTTGTTTTTTTCTCAGAACTTCTATCTCTTTATTGAAATGATTTTTTGCTTCCTGCAATTGCTCTATTAGCTGGTTATTCATAGCCTGAATCTGCTCTCTCGTACATCATTCTCTTCTCGGATCATTTTAATTATGAACATTCTGAACTCCCTTTCTGTCATTCCTTCTACCATGCTGTCTTTGGGTTCTCTTGATATATCATCTAGGTTTGTTTGGGACACTTTCTTCCCGTGTTTTCTCATGTTGCTCGTGTATCTTCCCCTCTAGTAGTGCAAATCAAAGGGATTGCAATTTCCCTGTAAAGACTTAAAGTGTCCCTGCAGATTTCCAGTAACTCACCTGATGTTTGAGAGGTGCTTGATCAAGCGGTGACCCAAGAAAGCTGCTGTCCCACTACCTCCAGGTTGGGAATGATCAGTGCTTCTGGGCAGAGGCAGCCTGGTGTTGATAGACAATCAGATACAGCAAGGTGCTAGACCCCAGGCCAGGGTGTGGACTTGGGCACTAGACCAAGTTGGGGGGGGGCGCACAGAACTGTGCTCAGTGATGTAGACACTGGGTTTGAGAACCCAGGCAGGCCTGAGTTCCTCGAGTGGGCTCAGTTGGTGGCAGGTGGTCACTCTCTGTCAGGGAATCTGTAAAATGGAGGTGAAGGGCCTAAACTCCCCTCTGGAGCCGGCGCTGCCTCCCCTCCAGGCCAGATCTCACCAGGAGTCCCAGGGCCGTGGCCCTCCCAGAAGACTGGAGCTCAGCTCTGAGGACTCAGGAAGCCTAAGATGGTCTCTTTCTGCCAGGGAAGCTGTAAAATGGCGCTGAAGGGCCTAAACTCCCCGCTGGAGCTGGCGACTGCCTCCGCTCCAGGCCAGATCTCTCCAGGAGCTGCAGCGCCGTGGCCAGTGTACTCTTTTAAAAGACAGTTCTTCTTGGAGCTATCCACAATCCTTCTCAAGGTAACTGGGCACACTATCTAGATAACATTTCCTACAGTGAAATTATCTTCAAATAATGTGCCCAAAGAACCTGGATTTTGGTACTCTTCTTTGTCTAAATTCTCTGTCTCAATGATCTCATTACATAGGAAGGGTGTTAAATATAATCTCCAGTCTAATAAACTCCAAATGTATATGTCTATCCTACAGTCCTCTCCTGAACTTCTGACTTATTTATCCGAGTGCCTTCTCTTGGCTGTGCCATCTGAAATTCAGCACCACTCTAACTCATGCTCCTAACATCCCCCAAACCACTCCATCCCTTCTCCTTTCCCATCTCAGTTGACTCTATTATGGAATGTGTTTAGGACAGGAACCTGGGTGTTCTTTTGGATTCCTCTTCTTCACATGGCCTACAACCAAAGTACCAGAAAAATTCATTGGCCATTTTGGAGTATAACTAAAATTTGGCCACTTCTCATCACCTCCACTGTTACTAAACTTGTTCAAACCACCATTATCTATGCCTGGTTTTCTGCAATTGCTTCCTACTCCCTCCATCCCCAGTTTCTACCCTCGTCTTCTTACAGTCCTTTTAGATACTCCTGTTACAGAGTAACTCAGTCATCTCACATCACTTCTTTCAAAATAAGGCAAGGTTTCTCCATTTCATGCAGAGCAAAGACAAAATCTTAGGAAGACACACAGTGTCCTCATGATCTGACATCTCTTTACTGCTCTTTTTCATTCTGTTATGGTTTAGATGTGGTGTCCCCCAAAAGCTCAATTGTGAGACAATGCAGGAAGGTTTAGAGGAGAAATGATTGGGTTATAGCCTTGAGCCCATCAGTGAATTAATTCCCTGATAGGGATTCACTGAGTGGTAACTGAAGTGGTAGGGTGTGGCTGGAGGATGTGGGAATTGGGGCATAGTTTTGGGTATATATTTGTATCTGGCAAGTGGAGACCTCTCTCTCTGCTTTCTGATCACCATCTGAGCTGCTTCCCTCCATAAGCTCTTCCCCCATGATGTTCTGCCTCATCATGAGCTCAGGAAATGAAGTTGGCCTTCTGTGGAATAAGACCTCTGAAACTGTGAGTCCTCAAATAAACTTTTTCTCCTCTACAATTCTGCTGGTCAGATCTTTTAGTCACAGTGATGTAAAAGCTGACAAAAACACATTCCTAATTTTTCCTTCTAAGATTTCTTCCAGTACCTTATCTCGAGCTGTCCCAATGCCTGCAGTCCTTTTTTCACAAATGGCCATTAAATTAATCCTTCACTCCCTTCTGTTTTATGCAGAAACCTTATCTTCTCAATGACGTCTACTTTTTATTTTTTATTTGTTCTAATTAGTTATACATGAGAGTAGACTGCATTTTGATACATTATACATAAATGGAGCACAACTTTTCATTCCTCTGGCTGTGTATGTTGAGAGTCACACCCGTAGTGTAATCATACATGTATATAGGGTAATAATGTCCATCTCATTCTACCCTCTTTCCCATTCCACAACCCTCCCCTCCTCTCACTTCTTCCTTCATTCTTCCCTACACCCCACCCCCAATGTGGATCAGCATCTTCCAGAGAAAGATACTGGAATCAGAGAAAAGATTAAGCCTTTGTTTTGGGGGTTTGGCTTATTTGGCTTAACATGATATTCTCCAGCTCCATCCATTTATCTACAAATGCCATAATTTCATTCTTCTTTAAATCTAAGTAATATTCCATTGTATATATATGCCACATTTTCTTTTTCCATTCATCAACTGAAGGACAAGTAGGTTGGTTCCATAGTTTAGCTATTGTGAATTGAGCTGCTACAAACATTGATGTGACTGCGTCACTGAAGTAAGCTGATTTTAAGTCCTTTGGGTGTATACCCAGAAGTGGGATAGCAGGGCCAAATGGTGGTTCCATTCCAAGTTTTCTGAGGAAATCTCCATAGTGCTTTCCATAGTGGTGGCACCAATTTGCATTCCCAACAGCAATGTCTGAGTGTGCCTTTTCACCCACATCCTCACCAACACTTATTATTGCTTGTGTTCTTTTTTTTTTCCCATTAGCAATATATTTCATAACATTTTTTGGTTATTTCAGTACACTCAATGCTTTCCTTTTCTAAATTTTTCTTATGTGTTTTCACCTTTAATCTTTGCAATCTTGATGACTCTTCTTAGGTGCCAGTTCACCCATGAAATTCTTCCTGATTTCTTCAAATGAAACCTCTTTCCAGAGGCTGTGCCCTGATGCTTTGTAAGGTATACCTGCAAGTCATGTGAGGAGCCCATCTTTATTATCCAAATATTTGAGGATAGGGCCATTAGATATGCTTTTAATGAAGTTCCTTGGGTGATTTTCTAGTTCACTAGAACATTTTGTTTTGTATCTGACACTGCTTACTTTTTGCCTCATAATGTTGTTATTTGACATTTATTCCCCTGTAAGATCTGTATAATCTTTTTTTAAAAGAATATTTCCAAATAAAACCTTGCATATAGTAACTGCTCAACAAAAAAGTTAGAGGGAAATTTTCACTCCTCTCTCAAAACAACTAGATTTTCTTCCATGTTTTATGACTAAACTATCTAGAGGAATGCAAACTTGAGATGATTATAAAGTTCACTGTCATCTTTTTTACTCAGCATCATTATGTACTGATGTAATACATCATTATATATTGTATGTCTTCACCAACACAACCAAATATTGGTGGTTTTTCCAGTCTGCTTAAGTACAATACACTGTAGAGAAAATTTCTGAGCATTGTTTTGCTATGCAATAGAAAATAAATTTAGTATTTCCTAAGCATCCCTATTGTACTTTCAAATGTAGGAAGAAATCAGTACAAAGTATCCCTAAAACCTTAACATAATTTTAGACTGCATTTGCCATATTTAAAAAAACATACAATGCTTTACAACTATTCTTTTAAAATCTTTTTGCTTATGATACTATAGTCAAACTTTTCTTATTTTGTTGCAATGACAAGGCATAGAAACAGTTGTATTTTCTCTCAGTTTACTAGTATACCTACAGGGTTACATGGTAACCTTGCTCTCACAGTATACCTCCTACCTGATCTAGAAAGCTAATTTTGACCGTGACCCTGCAGGGTTTCTATAATCATTTAAAATATTTTACACTAATAAGCTATGTTCTTCCAATTAAGGGAATATATATATATACATATATATATATATATATATGTATATATATATATCAGACTCAATTCTTAAGCCAATCTGCTTTATTGAATCTACCTTGTTATGGATGGCAATAGGCTATTTGAGCACCCAGGTATCCTGTTATTGGGTGTCTGGAAAATACATTCTCCAATAGCATACACTAAATTTAAAGTAAATAAATCAAGCAAATAAAATTAAATATTAAACATTCCCAGGGAGTCTCTGCCTTCCTCCTCATCAAAATGAATTTAAAAGCGATATTCTATAGCTGATTACTAAATTGAAATGTGTACATGTATCTGAAATGCTTCATTGAAATCTGTTGCCCTTATTTTTAAAACATCTTATTTCACACAAATTTCATATGATACAAAAGTAGTACATGCTTGAGCATGTTTCTCAAATAAAAGGTTCTTTCAGTTCTTCAGGTCATCCTTCCTCCAGAGGAAAATAAACAAGAAGTCATAAAATCTATAGCATATATAGAAAATTTTCTTTCATAAGAAAATATTTGCAGAATTTAGTAGATATTTAACTTTTAATCATTTTTCTTTAAGGAAAAAATATCTGATTTAACTTTTTTCTTGTATTTTTTGAAGAAGATATTCCATTTGCAAATTCAAGTTTGGCTGGCCCTTTCTAGTCTTTTTGCTCAATATTTTGAACACTTCCATTTTCTTCTTTGAGCTTCTTCTCTCTCTTTTTTCTCCTCTCAAACTCTTGTTTCTTGGCAGCACATTTGGCTTGTATCTGTTCATATTCTTCTAGTGCTTTTTGATTTGATGTTTTCTTTTTATTCTTTTTTGGAATAGTCACAGAAATTTCTGTTTTGCTGCACTGTTTGGTTGAGGCTTATGAGCACTACATTGGTCCTCAGACAGTCTTTCTTCTTCAGCTAAATAAAGATGTTTCAGATGATCTGGGTACTGATCTGTGAATTGGGATTCCTGTAATGTTTGAGCCTTCTTTTTTTCCATAGCAATTTCTTGTGATGTTGTTGAATCTTCAGTTTTCTCCAAAATGCAAAGCCTTGTCCCTCACGAACGCTTCCTGAGAAAGCTTGAGGATAGTTAGGCCACCAGGTCCTCTGCTTCACATTCTTATTTCTGCCTCCAGCAGGCAAAACTCCCTCCACACGCGTCCCCAAACCACCCGTCCTCAGCCTCGCCACCGGCTTCACAGGCGCCATAGTGAACCAATCTTGTGTTCTTGATAATTGCCATTCTGAGGGGAGTAAGATGAAATCTTATAGTAGTTTTGATTTGCATTTCTCTAATTGCTAGAGATGTTGAACATTTTTTTTAATGTTTGTTGTTCAATTGTATGTCTTCTTCTGTGAAGTGTCTGTTCAGTTCTTAGCCCATTTATTGACTGAGTTATTTGGATTTTTGGTGTTAAGTACTTTGAGTTCTTTATATATCTTGGAGATCTGTGCTCTACCTGAGGTGCATGTGGCAAAGATTTTCTCCTATTCTGTAGGCTCTCTCTTCATGTTATTAATTGTTTCCTTTGCTGAGAAGAAGCTTTTTAGTTTGACTCCATCCCATTTATTGATTGTTGATTTTATTTCTTGCACTTTCGGAGTCTTGTTAAGGAAGTCAGGTGTTAAGCCAACATGATGAAAATTTGGGCCTCTGTTTTCATCTATTAGGTGCAAGGGTCTCTGTTCGAGTGCCTAAGTCTTTGATCCACTTTGCGTTGAGTTTCACGCAGGGTGAGAGATAGAGGTTTAATTTCATTTTGCTACGTGTGGATTTTCAGTTTTCCCAGCACCATTTGTTGAATAGGTATCTTTTCTCCGATGTATGTTTTTGCACCTTTGTCTGGTATGAGATGACTGTATTTATGTGGGTTTGTCTCTGTGTCTTTTGTTCTGTATCATTGCTCTACATGTCTATTTTGTTGCCAACACCATGCTGTTTTTGTTACTATTGCTCTGTAGTATAGTTTAAGATCTGGTATTCTGATGCCTCCTGCTTCACTCTTCTTACTAAAGATTGCTTTGGCTATTCTGGGTCTCTTGATTGCTTTTTCAAGTTCTATGAAAAGTGTCATTGGATTTTAATAGGAATTGCATTAAAATCTCTAATTAGAGAGATTGATAGCATTAGCTTTTGGTAGAATGGCCATTTTGACAATATTAATTCTGCTTATCCAAGAGCATGGGAGAATCTTTTCCATCTTCTAAAGTCTTCTTCAATTTCTTTCTTTAGTGTTCTGTAGTTTTCATTATAGAGTTCTTTCACTTCTTTTGTTAGATTGATTCCCAAGAATTTTAATTTTTTTTTTGAGGCCATTGTGAATGGGGTACTTTTCCTAATTTCTCCTGCAGTGCATTCATCACTGATGTATGAAAATGAATTTGATTTATGGGTATTGATTTTAAATCCTGCAACTTTGCTGAATTTATTTATTTGTTCTATAAGTTTTCTCATGGGATTTTTTGGATCTTCTAAATATAGAATCATGTCATTGGAAAATACGGATAATTTGAGTTCTTTTCCTGTTTATATCCCTTTAATTTCTTTCAACTAACTGATTGCTCTGGCTAGAGTTTCAGGGACTACATTGAATAGAAATGGTGAAAGAGGGCTTTCACTACTGTCTTGTTCCAGTTTTTGGAGGGAATGCTCATTTTTCTCATTTAGAATGATGTTGTCCTTGGGTTTAACATAGATAGCTTTTGCAATGTTGAGGTATGTTCCTACTATCGCTAGTTTTTCTAGTGTTTTGAACAAGAAGAGGTGCTGTATTTTGTCAAATGCTTTTTCTGCATCTATTGAGATGATCATATGATTCTTGTCTTTATGTCTATTGATGTGATTAATTACTTTTATTGATTTCCATATGTTGAACCAATCTTGCATCCCTGGGATGAACCCCATTTGATCATGGTGCACTATCTTTTTAATATGTTTTTGTATGTAATTTGCCAGAATTTTTGTGTCTCTGTTCATCAGGGATATTGGTCTGAAGTTTTATTTCCTTGATGTGTCTTTGTTTGGTTTTGGTATGAGGGTGATACTAGCCTCATAGAATGAGTTTGGAAGGGTTTCCTCATTTTCTATTTTATGGAATAATTTGAGGAGTATTAGTGTTAATTCTTCTTTGAAGGTCTTATAGAACTCAGCCAAGGTCCTGGCTTTTCTTGGTTGGTGGGATTTTGATGGCATCTTCTATTTCATTGCTTAAAATTGATCTGTTTAAGTTGTGTATATCCATTTGATTCTGTTTGGGTAGATTATATATCACTAGAAATTTGTCAGTGTCTTTGAGATTTTCTATTTTATTTGAGTACAAATTTTCCAAACAGTTTCTAATTATCTTCTGTATTTTAGTAGTGTCCATTGTAATATTTCCTTTTTCATCATGAATTTTAGTAATTTGAGTTTTCTGTCTTTCTCTTTATTAGTGTAGCTAAGTGTTTATCAATTTTATTTATTTTTCAAAGAACCAACATTTTGTTTCATTGATTTTTTTTTCAATTGTTTCTTTTGTTTCACTTTCGTTGATTTCAACTCTGATTTTAATTATTTTCTGTCTTCTGCTTTTGGTGTTGATTTGTTCTTCATTTTCTAGAGCTTTGAGATGTAATGTTATGTTAGGTCATTTATTTGTTGAATTTTTATTTTCAGTGAATGAGCTCAATGCAATGAACATTCCTCTTGGCAGTGCCTTTATAGTGTTCCAGAAATTTTGATATATTGTATAGGTATTCTCATTTACCTCTAAGTATTTTTTTCTCTCCTCCTTGATCTCTTTTGTTATTAATTTGTCAATCAATGGCATGTTATTTAGTCTCCAGGTGTTGTAGTATCTTCTATTTTTTATTTTATCATTGATTTCTAATATCAACCCATTATGATCTGATAGAATACAGGGTAGTATTTACATCTTTTGTATTTGCTAAGATTTGCTTTGTGGCATAAAATACGGTCTATTTTAGAGAAGGATCCATGTGCTGCTGAGAAGAAAGTGCATTTGCTTGATAATGGGTGAAATATTCTGTATATGTCCATTAAGTCTAAATCATTGATTTATTATTTAATTCTATAGTTTCTTTCTTTAGTTTTGGTTTGGAAGATCTATCCAGTGGTGAAAGAGATGTGTTAATGTGACCTGGTATTATTGTGTTGTGGTCTATTTTATTCTTGAAATTGAGAAAGGTTTGTTTGATGTACATAAATTCTCCATTGTTTGGGGCATATATATTTACAATGGTTATATCTTGTTGATGTTTATTTCCCTTAAGCAGTATGAAATGTCCTTCTTTATCCCTTCTGACTAACTTTGTTTTGAAGTTCACTTTGTCTGATATGAGGATGGAAACCCTTGCTTGTTTATGCAGTCTTTGTGAGTGATATATTTTTTTCCCAACCTTCTACCTTCAGTCTGTGATGTATTTCCCTAGGAGATGAGTTTCTGGAAGATGGTATATTTTTGGGTCTTTTTTAAATCCAATCTGCCAGTATATGTCTTTTGACTGATGAGTTTAGGCCATTTTAGGGTTATTATTGAGATATGATCTGTATTCCCAGTTACTTTGGTTTATTTTTGTTTTTTAACTTGAGTTAGTTTCTCCTTTGATTGACTTTTCCTTTAGTATAGTTCCTCCTTTTGTTGGTTTTCTTTTTTTTTTTTTTTTTTTCATTTCTTCCTCATGTAATATTTTGCTGAGAATGTTCTGTAGTATAGCCTTTTTGGTTGTGAATTCTTTTAACTTTTTTTTTTATCATGGAAGGCTTTTATTTCATCTTCAAATCTGAAGCTTAATTTTGTTGGATATAAAATTCTCAGGTGGCATCCATTTTCCTTCAGAGCTTGATATATGTTATTCCAGGACCTCTTATTGTTGAGGGTCTTAGTTGAGAAATCAGCTAAAATCTGAAATATTTTCCCCATATACAATTTGATTTTTTTCTCTCACAGCCTTTAAAATTTTATCATTATTCTGTATGCTAATCATTCTCATTATAATGTGCCTTGGTATGGGTCTGCTGTAATTTTGTACATTTTGAGTCCTGTAAGCCTCTTGTAGTTGATTTTCCATTTCATTCTTCAGATTTGGGAAATTTTCAGATATTATGCCCATTGAAAAAAGATTGTGCATTCCTTTGGTTTGTGTCTCCATGCCTTTGTCTACTCTGTTATATCTTAAATTTGGTCTTTTCATGTTATTCCATATTTCTTGGAAGTTCTGTTCATTGTTTCTTACCATCTTTTCTGTACAGTTGACATTATTTTCAAGAGTATATATTTTGTCTTCATTACCTGACGTTCTAAGTGGTCTGGTATGTTGGGGATACTTCCCATTGAATTTTTAATTTGGTTTATTGTTTCCTTCATTTTGAGGATTTCTGCTTTGATTCCTTCTCTGGCTTTCCACAGACTTGCCAGGCCCAGACTGGCCTACAAAGACTCAACTGTCATCTGACAAACCTGGGCTTCAGATTTCCCAGGTACTTCCTTGCTGTGGTTCCAAGTTCTCAATGCCACTTCAACTTGCAGAGATACCATCAGGGATGTGCTCATTCAAAGGAGCAACCCTGCAAGGAGGTAGCCAGATGGAGGCCACTAGCACAACCAACAGAAAGACCTCAGGTGCAACTAGACCTACAGGTACCCTGACAATATATCACCAGGTCCTGGTTGGTGTCCCCACACTGCACCCTAAGATGGCAGTGGTGGAGGCAGTAAACCTGCAGGCCCCTTGGCCCTGGACTCGCAGGCTCTGACTGGTGTTCAAAGAAGGTGGCAGCCACATGTAAACAACCTGGTGCTCTGACAATGGACTTCCAGGCAGCAGAGGGCAGTGAGTGATCCACAGGTGGTCTGCAGGCTAATAGCAGATGGGCAATCAGCAGATGGAGGTCAGGCAGCAGTCCATGGGCAGGCAAAAGGTAGGCAAACAGACAAATCTAGATAAAATCTCTGTAATTCCAGCAACTTGGGAGGCTATGGCAAGAGAACTGCAAGTTCAAAGTCAGTCTCAGCAACTTAGCAAGACCTACATAAATCAATCCATCATAAAGAACCCAAGCCCTTGTGCTGGAAAAGGAGAGGCACAGTGGTGGCCCAGGGGGGCTGGAGTGCAGGCATGGAACATGGGTCACCAATGTGTGGAGCCCGCCATGCCAGTGCTGGCCCGAGGTAATGAAGTCTACTTTAATGACCCTAATTACTTTTACAACTTGGTGACTGACAAATTCAGGCATTCCTCCATTCCCTGATTTATGTATTCTATTGTTTTTTCTTTATCCAAAACACTATGCAATCTGCTTTATTAGATTAAACATTTATTGTGTCATAGAATATTTTGTTACTGAAAACTTTATCTTTTTATTTGCTGATGTATTCTTTTGTGACTAGAATAATACCTAGCATATAATAGGAATTCAAAAATTAGAATGGATAAGTGAATGAATAATTCTATTTTGGTGTTCTAATAAAAATCAATATTTCTAACTCAACTGCCATGGTTTTTAGTTCTAACATTGTCCAAACATTCAGCAATCTCTCTTTCCCTTAATCCCCTTACCCCAATAGTAGATGTTCATTAATGGAGAATAACTACAATGGGATGTAGTATTAAGATCAGTTGCTGGAAAGAGGCATTCAAACAAGTACTAATTATTAAATAGTATAGGAAATTATCTTACTTATTCATACAAGTGGAGATAATTTGAAAAGGCTTTGGTAGATTCTCTAACAAAAATAATTTCTTTTCCATTATGTAATTCTAAGTACTATATTTATTAACCTACTTTTACATAAACATACACATTTATCACATGCCATGTTCTATTTAATAGATGCATAATATGTATATATGTTTATGTAGATAAAGAATAATAAGATATATAAAATTTATATATAAAAGTAATAGGATACATAAAATTTTATATGTAAATAATACACAGAAAATAATTCATATGTACATATGTATATATACACACACATATATATATATAGCCTCTTTTTTGAGAAAATCATTATCTAGTAAACAACCTAGTGAATGAAGAAAATTAGAAGGAGCACAGGTGTACAGTAGGTGCTTTGACATCTTATTATTCCTCATTACAAATCATGGAGATTTTAATTTTACCAGAAGGAAAATTAAGTACAGAAAACCCAGATACTCAATTCTGAGCATCAAGAGTGAGACTGACGTCAAAATAATACCTGATCTCAAATTATGCTACAGAGCTGTAGTAACAGCATGGTATTGACATAAAAACAAATGAGAAGATCAATGGAATAGACTGAAAGACAGAGACAAGTACACATAGATACAGACATCTGATCTTTAAGAACACTGCTCAGCACATAACTTGTAGAAAAGAGAGCCTTTTAAGCAAATGGTCCTGGAGAAACTGAATATCCATATGTAGAAGAACGAATTTAGACCTCTGTCTTTCACCCTACACAAAAATCAACTCAAGATGGATAAAAACCTATGAATTAGATAAGAAACAGTGATATCCTTGGAAGAAAACATAAGGAAACACTCCAACTTATTTGCACAGGCACCGCCATTCTTCTAAAACTCAAGAAATAAAACCAAGAATCAACAAGTCGAGTGGCATCAAATTGAAAAGCTTTCTCTCACATGTGGGAGCTAGAGAGAAAACATAAATAAAAATAGAAAGAAAAAAGGGATCTCTTGAAAATAGAAGGGAGATCCATAGAATAGAGGCAGGGGACCAAGGGCAAGGTAGGAAGGAAGGAAAAGGAGAAAAACTGGGGAATGAAGTTGACCAAATTATGTTATGTGCATGTATGAATATATCAAAATGATTTCTACTTTTATATATAGCTATAAGGTGCAAATTTCAAAAAACAACAAGTAAATAGAAGGAAGATTAATGGAGTAGAGGAGGGGGAGAACTAGGAGAGAGGAGAGGAAGGAAGGGAGAAGTACTGGGAATAGAAATAGAGAAAATTATGTTATATATATTTATGTATATGTAAAAATGAACCCCACTATCATGTACAACCACAATGCACTAATAAAAACATTGAAGAAAACATCTGTTAAATAAAACAGAAGTTAAAATCTTATGTAAAAATACTGAGTCTAAGGCCAGAGAGCCTTAGAGTACTCTGCTGCCATTCTCCCCAGCCTGACACCTAATTCCTCTAGCACTGCTGTGAGAATGATATTGCAGTAGAAAGTACTAACTAGTTATGTTGTTCTATTTAGACATCTCATGTCAACTACACTAAAAATAAAACTCCCCATGAAATAGTTGTTAACTCTTTGGGACTCCAGTTTCCCACTATAGTTCATAACTTATTCTCTAAGGGAATTCCCACTGAAATGAATCTTACTACATTCATGATTGAAAACACCAGAGAATGCTAAAATAAAGTTGTTATAGTACCTAAGACACAGATATTTCTTTACATTTTGAAACATGATTGTAAATAAATAAAAAATACAGAACTGAGAAAAAGAATCAAAGCCAAGTTAAACTTATGATCAAAATAGAAACAGAATAATAGGTTGAAGAGGAAAACCAGGTCCTTTTATTATTAACTTATAACACAGTTTTCCTAGAAGTAATTCTTTGATGGTGTGCTGCAAAAGTAAATTGTAAGAAGAGAAATGATGGAGCTGGTTATCTTGTTAGGTGCCAGAACTATCTTTAGGCATATCTGAGTGAAATGAACCTCTGCCTCATTATTCTGGATGAAATGAAGGGAAAAAAATTGTCTTATTAAACTTGAGAACATTTCAGAACACCTACTAAGTACACTACCCACCATTTAACCAACGAATCTTCTATACACATTCTTGTGGTTAGATATGAAAAATCCCCCCAGAAATCATGTGTTGAAAACAAGATATCCCAGGTAGGAATGTTCAGAGGTGAAATTATTAGATTATGAGAGTCATAACCTAATAGGTGGACTAATCCATTTGATAGATGAATAATTTGAATGGATTACTAGATGGTAACTATTGGTAGATAGGGTGTAGCTAGAAGTAGTAGGTCACTGGGGTGAGGTGTTGGGGATCATATCTTGTTCCTAGATCCTCGTGCTCTCTTTTTACTTCCTGGTTGCCATGAATTGAGCAGTTTTTCTCTGCCACACCCTTCTACCAAGATGTTGAACCTCATCTCAGACCCAGAGCAATGGAGTTGACCAACCTTGGACTGAACCAATGAAGCTGAGCTGAAAATACACTTTCCCTTCTCTTCGTTCTGGTCAGGTATTTTGGTCACAGTGACATAAAGCTGACTGGCACTTATTGTCTAAGTCCCACATGCTGCCTTCTAAGGTTTAAGCAATTATTCTTCCTACTTATACAAATATTTATAGAGCTTTCTTTAAATATTTCTTGTTTTTTTTAACATAAGCCAAAAAAGTAATAAGATAATTTTTCTAATTTTTAGAATCAGTTGAAGATAAAATCAAGATAATTTTGAGCATTTATAACCATACTATCCAAGAATTTACAAACTTACTTTAACTGAGATGATTCCAAAGAAATTAAGGTAAGCAGTTTTTAAAATGAATTTAGAATTTTTTAAGAATTCTGGGATTAATATTTCTTATTAAAAATATTACCAGTTAAAAGTTAAACATTCACGGTTTTCCTGCTTTATTCCAGGATTTCTCAGTCTCTGTTTTAAGTTTTACAATGCGAGGTCCTCTAGCTACTTAGTCTTTTAAAAAGCTATTCCCTCTGCTTGCTGTGGGAAGGATCATATATGATAATTTTGCTGAACTTGGTCCCTGCTTGGATGTTACTCTCTCATGAATCTATGCCTTCAAACAGCAGAGGAAATACTCAAAAAAGATGTGCTGAATAAGTGAATGACTGCATATATGATTGATTCAGCCATTTTAAAAGGCTCTTGTGCTGAAGCTCTTTCAAATCCCAAAGACCTTGACCTGTCATCTCTAAATGGCAGAGTTTCTCTGCACGGAGTCAACCCTCTCCCTTTCTCATTGTTCATACACACTGTTGATACTTCCCATGCATTGTTAAAGGACTGTCTTTAAACCATGTCATTCAGTCCTGAATTTTCAGCTGTATCTGTGTATGCAGCTCCAGAACTTTTCATTTAGCATCCTACATAGTGCATCTAATTAGAAATCTCATAGGCATCTTAATTCAGACATTCAAAGCTTTATTCCTCACCTCCTCTTAATGTAAATAAATTCCTCCGGAGTAGCCTATCTCAGGAAATGGAACCTCCAGTCACACATTGCTCCTGTCCCGAGGCTGGAAGTCATCTTATGAATTTCTCTCTCTTTTCCAACTTCTATTGATTACTGTGTCCTATGGATTCTTTCTCTAAAAGAAAATGAATCTCGTCATTCTCCCCATCTCTCTAGTTACCAACAGTCACTACCATCATTCAAACCCATATTTTTCCCTCCTCATGACTTGAATTTATTTTCACACTGCCACCAACATAATCTTTTAAAAATCCAAAACTGTTTGCTTCAGATCCTTCCAAAAAATTCTCATAGCTCTTAAAGGGAGGAAAAATCCTTAACATGGAAAATATGGCTATATGGTTGTCATATTAACTTCTCCTCTCCAGTAGCTGACTAAATTCTGTTTATCTCTAATTCCAGCTTTGATGTCGCTTCCTTAAAAAACTGTTCCCTTCCCACTCCAAAGTAAAAGGGTACACTCATACATTACTGGTGGGATTGCAAGTTGGTGCAGCCACTCTGAAAAGCAGTGTGGAGATTCCTTAGAAAACTTGGAATGGATCCACCATTTGATCCAGCTATCCCACTCCTTGGCCTATACCCAAAGGACTTAAAATCAGATTACTACAGTGATGCAGCCACATCAATGTTCATAGCTGCTCAGTTCACAATAGCTAGATTGTGGAACCAACCTAGATGCCCTTCAATAGATGAATGGATAAAGAAACTGTGGTATATATACACAATGGACTACTACTCAGCCATAAAGAAGAATAAAATTATGGCATTTTCAGGTAAATGGATGATGTTGGAGACTGTTATGCTAAGTGAGATTAGCCAATCCCCCAAATCCAAAGGCCAAGTGATCTCTCTGATAAGTGAATGATGATGCATAATCCGGGGTGGAAGGGAGACAAGAATGGAAGAAGGATAGATTGCATAGAGGGAAGGGAGGAGTGGGGTCAGGGTGGGGGGGTAAGAATAATAACAGAATGAGACAGAGATCATTGCCCTGTGTACATGTATGAATGCACAGACGGTGTGACTCTACTTTGTGTACAACCAGAGAAACAACAGCTGTACTCCATTTGTGTACAATGAATCAAAATAAATAAATTTAAATAAATAAATAAATTTTAAAAAATAAATAAGTAAAAATTTTTTAGAAAGTAGGTTGCTTTCCTATGTTACATATTTTTGTATTTTCCTACAATTTTCCTTCATATTGACATTTGGTGTCATTCAATATTTGTATAATAATTTATATTTTCAAACATGAAAAATACAGCACTCTGAGCATTGGTGCCTAGTGTTTATTTGGTACTCAGTGAATATTTGCAGAATTTTAAAACATAAAATTGGGTGGATGAATTCTAACTTCCCCAATATATAATACTAAATGCTACTTTTACCACTTTTATGATATCTTTAATTCATCTATGAATATGCAATGTATTTTGATATGTTATATAAAATTGTGAATTGACCTTACTAAAGTATTTTCTACAAATAAAAAAATGTATTAAAAAATACATTTTTTCCAATTTATTTGTGTGTGGGGGGGGGAGGGATAAAACCCAGGGCTTCATGCATGCTAGGCAAGTGCTTTACCACTGAGCTATATTCCCAGCTTGAATTTTTCCCGGCTTTATCCAGCACATTCATCGTATAATTATGAGAGGCATCATTTTCACACTTTACCATACATTAAGATTTTTTAAAATATTTTTGTTCTGCTCTCTGGCATTCCTAATACATTCTTTGGAATATTATATGTTTATAATAAATACCATATGATATGATAAACTTCTCAAAACCCTATTTATTATTTCACATGAATTCTAGAACTATTTTAGGAAATCTAAACAAAATTATCATGAGATTTTCCTGGAAGTTGCATTAAAATTATTGTTTTTTTTAAGGGAAAATAGAGATATTTATTATATGGAATATTTCTGTGTAGGAAGATATTTCTCAAGTGATTCAATGTTTCTCTTATGTAGTTTCATAAGTAGGATGGTTTATTTCTATAGGATTCACATATTTCTTTTTATGTGTATCTCTAAATGTTTTCCTTATGCTGTTTAACTGATGTTGTTATATTTAAAATCCTATTAAAATTTGTATAATCATTTTGTAACTGGTATCCTTTCTGAACTGCTACTAATTCTAATTCTTTTTTTTTTTTAATCTGGGATCATCAGTAAATAATGAAAATTTTTCCTGCTTTTGTCAATATTTTTACTGTTTGTGTCCATATCAGGTGATTGTTTTAGCTAGCATTCCTGGAAAGATCATTCAAAATAGTAATAGAAGGAAGAATTTTCTCATCAAGGAAGAAATTTCTATGCATTTATCAGAACCCCATTTTCTTCCTCTTCTTGGTATACAGCTAGCTGGTATTTTCTACTTTTCATTGCTCAAAGGTAGGGCCTTATGATTAGAAAGGATGTGGTAGAAATGATGTATATCATTTCAAAGGCTGTTCCTTAAAATTTTCCCAAGGGATCTCCCATACTCTTTCTGTCTTCCCAACTGAGGCTTGAGACCAAATGTTGCAATTCCTCAGTGAATTTGAGGCCAAAAAAAGGAGCTGTCTGACTCTTGACTCTGCACTTAGTGGAGATCTGCTGACCCAAACTACTGGGCTGAGAATACTCATAGGGAAATGTTGTATGAACAACTTTTTTGGGTGAGGCACAAAACTAGAAAGACTGCTTGTGACAGCAATTATCATATCGTGATTATCACACTCATTTTAGTGGCAATGATACTAATTGAAACCCTATAAACATAAACTTAGCAGTTTGTTTGAAACAGGATTTTCTAAACCATCCTTCAATTCTTAGTGCATTAGTAACTTTTCTAAAATCAACCTGATGATTTATTTGAAATATCACGATTACCATGTAATTTCTGTCAAGTATTTTATTTTGTGATGAATTATATTCAAATATTACCCAATGTTCAGTCACTTTGGGACCTTAGAATAAAACTTCCCTGGCCATTCTGAACAATTATTTTAAGTATTGCTGAATTCAATTTGCTAAATTTCATTTTGAAATTGAAGTCTCAAATTATCACTGATTTTTACCTATTGTGTTTTTTTGACAATTTAAATACAGTTTTATTCAAAACATTTCATTTTTACAACACAGTGCTTATAAAGTATAATGTTATTTCCTTTCCCTATGTACATGTTCCATATTCCAGTATTGAGAATGCCCAGTAATTTACTATAGCAGCAACTTTAAATCTGCCACAGAATTTGCTGCAAATTTGGCCCATTCCATGTTTTACTGTGTGGAACAATGCTACTTCTGTACTTGGATTGTCTTAATCAACCTTTTCAATGGTGGGCCCAGAGGAAGCACCACCAGAAGGAGGAGCTCCCCCACTAGGAAATTGCCCAGGCATTCCTCCTGACATGCCTCCTGAATTTTGGTACAGATCGGTAATGGTGGGGTTGCAGACCTTCTCCAGCTCTTTCAGATAATGTTCAAATTCTTCTTTCTCTGCAGTCTGATTCTTATCCAGTCAGTTGATGACTTCATTACATATGTCAAGAATCTTCTATTTGTCCACATCATTTATCTTGCCTTGAAGTTTCTCATCCCCAACAGTTGCTTTCATGTTGAATGTTTAGGACTCCAGCAGATTCTTGGATGACACCTTGTCCCTCTGCTTTTCATCTTCAGCTTTGTACTTTTCAACTTCCGGGAGAATGTGCTCAACATCTTCCTTGCTCAAATGACCTTTGTCATTAGTGATGGTAATCTTGTTCTCTTTTCCTGTACTCTTGTCTACAGCAGAGACAATATCAAAAGTGACTTCATTCTGAGGAACACCACGAAGTGCAGGAGGTATGCCTGAGTTCAAACCTGCCAAGCAGATTGCTATCCTTGGCTATGGCACACTCACCTTCATATACCTGAATGAGCACACCAGGTTGGTTGTCAGGGTAGGTCATGAAGGTCTGTCTGCTTGGTGGTATTGTACTTGATGAGGACAGTCATGACTCCACAAGCAGTTTCAATATCAAGGGAAAAAGGCATGACATCCAAGAGCAGCAAATATTGAACATTTTCAGACTTATTTCCAGATAAAACAGCTGCCTGGACAGGGGCACCATAAGCAGCAGACTCATTGGGGTTGATGCACTTATTCAGTTCTTTTCCATTGAAGAAGTCCTGCAGAAGCTTCTGAATCTTGGTGATATGAGTAGAACTACCCGCCAGTACAATTGTTGTATCCAAAGAAAATAAAATCATCCAAGCCAATCAAGTAAAGTCAAAAGAAGCCTTTATTTTAGCTGGCCAGTAACCACCCCCCACACACCTAAAATCGGTGTGCTGGGAAATCCCCAGCTAGTTCTTTTGTTGCCAACTTTTATAGGGCGCCGGAAGGGATTAGGGTGGGCTATCCGGAGGGGATTTGGGATTGGGGCGGGCTATAGGGAGGGGATTTGGGATTGGGGTGGGGCTGACTCTCCCGATGGCGCTGGAGAATCTCCCTGGGAAGCACCAACATTTTAATCTGTTTTCTGCTGCTCTAACACAATATCATGGATCTGTCACTTGTCTAGTTTGGCATCTCAAAGAGCTTTTTGTACAGGATTGAGGGTGCCTTGGAACAGGTCAGCATTCAACTCTTCAAATTGAGCACAGGTAATGGAGGTATAGAAGTCGATTCCTTCATAGAGAGAATCAATCTCAGGACTGGCCTGAGTGCTGGAAGGGAGGGTGCGCTTAGCTCTTTCACGTGCAATACCAAGATGTCGGACAGCTCTTTTGTTCTCACTGATGTCCTTCTTATGCTTGCGCTTGAACTCAGTGATAAAATGATTGATCACACGGTTGTCAAAGTCTTCTCCACCTAAGTAGGCATCTCCAGCTGTGGATTTTACCTTGACGATTTCATCCTCAGTTGTGCCACCTTCTACATCAAAAATCAGCACATTTTTTTCAGCTTCAACCTTTTTGTCTAAACCATAAGCAATAGCAGTGGCAGTTGGTTCATTGATTATCCTAAGTACATTGAGACTGGCAATGGCTCCAGGATCTTTGGTTGCCTGATGCTGAGTCATTGAAGTAAACTGGCACTGTGACCACAGCAATGGTAATAGTCTTCCCAAGGTAGACCTCTGCAATTTCCTACATCATTATCAAGACCATAAAAGACACCTCCTCTGGGGAGAAATTTTTTGTCTCTCCCTTGTATTCTATGTGGACTTTGGGCCTGCCTGCATCGTTCACCATCCTAAAGGGACAGTACTTCACATCAGCCTGGACAACAGTATCATCAAATCTCTGTCCTTTCAGACACTGGGCATCAACTGTATTGGTGGGGTTCATTGCAACCTGATTTTTTGCAGCAAGGCTGATGAATTGTCGAGTCGGTGAAGGCAACATAGCTTGGGGTAGTTCGGTTCCCCTGACCTTTGGCAATTACCTCCACTTTTCCATGCTGGGAGACACCCACCCGAGAGTAGGTGGAGCCAAGATCAAAGCCAACTGCAGGTCCCTGAGACATGGCTTCGTATGTGTAGGCCAGAATGTACTTGCAAAGAAACCACACAAATCTCAAAAGCTATCACTATATTCAATAAGCTGACTTATTGTTTTTAATATTTCCACTTTTCCTTGCTTTTCTTCCTGCTCAGTATATTTAAAGGCATTTTTTTAATGTTTTCTCAGAATTATATTTGCTTTGTATACTTCAGAAAATCACATTTTTCCTATTATTTCCTCCTAAATTACCCTATCTGTGGATAATTTTAAATAGGATGTGAATATTTATTCCTTGAAAGTTTGAAAGAATTTTAAATCAAAACCATACTGACTCAGGGCACTTTTCTAGGGGACTTGGGATAATAGTCTGTTTTTCCCAAGAACACTTTATTATTCAAATATTCTACTTCTTGTGCAGGTTTTAGACATTTGTGATTCCTCTGGAAATTATCTATTTTGTGATTAGCATATTTATTCATAAATTCTATTGCTGTCTCACTTTTTCTTTAAGTTTTGAATTTTTGACCAGAAATCAAAACAATTCCATTGCTGGTTCTTAGTGATACAATTGAAATTATTAAAAACAGAAATTTTAAACTAAATTATGTTTACACTTATTTTCCCTAAAGAAAATAATCATGAATAGCATTCATTTGGACATTCTTCAAAACAAGCTGACTCCTTTTTCATTGCTCAATAATAAACAGAACTTGAAAATTTTCCTAATGATTGTTGAAGCAAAAAACTACTAGCGTACATGTCACATAAATACGAGAGAATTGGTGTCAACATAGCAGTAGAAATCTTAAAGCGAAGTCCTTGTCAGCTGAGGAGATGCTCAATAGTTTTTTTTTTAAAAGAAACCAGTGAATGGGGGACAAAATTATTATTACTTATACTCTTTTCAATATGTTTCCATTGACTGTTCAAAAATTGAAAAAGAAAGTGGTTTCTGTTTGATAAATTTCAAACCATATTAACAAATAACCAAACATGGTTCTTCGTAGAATATGAAGGTTCTATGATAGATCAGCTCAGCTCTTTAATTCTGTCTCAAACCTAGGATTTGCTAAACAAAAATTTTCTTAAAATTTTCAATTATTAAACATTGTCTATGTATGTTCATTGATAATATGCTATTTTACATATAGCTTTTTAAAATAGCTTTACCCTAATAAAAATATATTATCATAAAATGTTGCAATAGGCCAATGGGCTAAGGGGGGAAAAGGCTCCAAAATCTTGAAGTTAATTATCCCTTTATATAGTTTGGAAAAACAAAACCTTATTTAAACATAGCCTGGAAAATTAAACGATTAGATATACCAATGTGGAGAACAAAGTGTAAGTCTTCAAAGCTTTTAGTAATACAAACTTTTCATTCATACTACTTCATCATTTAACGCCTAGGAGGTAAGCAGATGGTAACAATTTTATGTAAGAAATTTTAATATTTGTAGCACAAAGAAACTTATTGTCTCAGTTTTTCTTGGCAAAGGCATACCTTTGTAATACTTCAAACGTATGTTATGATTCTGATTGGGATCGCAGAAAAGATAGTAGTTGACTTACTATGTGGCTCTGTGCCAATTGTTCTCATTTATTATCCCTCAGCCTAGAAGTGGCAAGGTGTGCTTTTTATTGACAGAAGAGAGTACACCAACACTGATTTTTTTTCCATGTGTTGAAGGAAAGGCCAGGCTCCTTTGTTGCTGTTATAGAGTTGAAACAATTCTCAATAGAACAAGATCAAAGAGTTCTTGTTCCCTCCTTTTTTCAGAAAGAGAGAGACAGAGAAAGAGAGAGAGGGAGTATGTCACACACATATGCAAGTTAATGTCCAGTTTTAAGGCTTCAGCAATAGCAAGGTAGCACCTAGACCCTATCTTTCTGAAGAAAAAAAAATTCAACACATTTCTTACAATCAATTTCTCATATTATCTGTCAAAAAGAAAAAGTATGACTTCAGTGGCCACATGCAAGTCTTTGAATGTGTTTTTCACAATTTCTTCAGTTTTCTCTAAGTGTTCCTGCTACATGACAAATTTCCTAAAAGTGATGAATAATTTAGGAAAGGATAACAAATAGACCTTGGAAATATTGTGCTTTGAAAAGCAATGATGAGACAACCATTGAATCTTTGACTGTTTGTGGGGTAGCTAAAAGATACTGCAAATTATATTTATACTAATCATGAGTTAAAAGAAAATTGTCCTGATTCTTTGCCAGTATTCATTGGTGGATAAGTACCTTTACAAAGCGGGATTCATTGATTCAATTGAAAATTAAAATAACATTTAATGTGACAATTTTCTTGAGGTTAAAGAGGTATAGAACATTCTAAAAATCATTTACTCTGTACTTTTTAATTTTTTTTTCATTTCTCCCCTTCTACAGAATTGGAATAAATCCTGAAGAAGCTTTTATTTAAGTCCTTCTGCTCAGATGAAGTTACATTTTTTTAAAAATCTAAGAGTTGGCTGATTAAAATAAATCTGGGGTCTACACCAATAGCTTGAATTTTGTCTTGTTCTAAGAAAACATTTTAACACTTAATTCCACCAGTAATAATACAACTATATGTGTTTGGACAATCATTAGTACTAATATGTATTTTCTTTCCAAAGATTTTGGTGACACTTCAAAAGCAGTTCTCATTGGAGCATTTTCTTTTCTGTCAATGGATAGCTTTGAGACTCAAAGCAAGCCCCTGCTCCTCTCTTTCTGTTGTTTTGCTCATGTTTCAATCCAAAAATGTAAATAGTGTCACTAATTTGCATTATTATTTTAAATAGACAATTATGAAATAGTTTTAGATTTACAGAAAACCTGCAAAAACAGTACAAAATTCTCACACATCCTACACTCGGCTTCCCCTGATGTCGACATCTTATCTAACCACAATATATTTGGTCAAAATGAAGAAATTACCACAGTCACATACTATTAGCTAAACTACACACCTTATTTGGATTTCACCAATTTCCTCCTAATGTCATTTCTCAATTCCAGCATCTTGCCCAGGATGCCTCACTGCATTTACTCACCAAATCTTCTTATGCTGCTCTGATCTGTGATTCTGAGAAGTTTGAAGAGTACTTGTTAGGCATTTTGTCGAATGTCTCTGTAGTTGTCTTTGTCTGATCCTTCATCATAATGAAGTGGTACTATGAGTTTTGGACAAAATGCCCCAGGATTGAAGTGTTCCTCTGATTACATCACATCAAGGAATAGGAAGGCACATGATCACGACATGGCTTGTCCTTGGTGATGCTAGCCTAGATCACATGTTAACATGATGCTTGCCAGCATTCAGTGCTATCAACTTGGCACACTCAAATCTTTGGAAGTAAATTACTAATTCCAGCTCACACTTAAAAAGAGGGGGAGTTAAGTTCCTCCTTCTGGAAGTGGGAATTATCTAAAGGTATTATTTGGAATTCTTCTGTAACCTCCCTTCTCAAATCATTTGTTTATTTATTCAATGATGTGTTTATAACTTTGTGGAATTGTGGACATTTATTTTATTCTTGAGGTCCAATTCTTTGGATTTAATACCATCATTATTTATTTTGCTACTCCAATTGTCCTAGCTTTGGCCACTGGGAGGTCTTTCAGTTGGGCTTTGATATGCTTCTATATTTCATGTTGTTTGATTTGTTTTAGAGTTTTGTTTTCCAACTTTCTGGCAAAACAAATGCTCCAGTATAATCTTACATTTATCCTACTCAATCTTTGATATGTCATTTCCCCCAAGAGCTCTAGTAATTTTTTAAAAATGTATGTGATTGAAGACTTTTTTCAAGTAATTATTTTATTTCAAGCAATTCTAGATTTACAAAAAATTATGAAGCTAGTACACAGTTGACATATATATAACCATACTTAGTTTTGAACATCTTTTCTTTCATTCTTTTATTTGTTCTTTTTAGATACACATGACAGTAGAGTATATTTTAACATATTGCACATACATGGAGTATAACTTATTCTAGTTAGGATTGAACATCTTTTACCATTACGGCACTTTGCTACAATTAATAACAAACACCAATACATTGTTACTAACAAATATATGTCCTGGATTTGGATTCCATGAGTTTTTACCTAATTACCTTTTCTGTTCCAGGACACTATCTGGGATACTATATTATATTTAACACCCTGTCTTCTTAGGTTCCAGACTATGTGGGCTCTGACAGTTTCTCAGACTTTAGGTTTGATGACCCTGTCATAGCTGAAGAATAATTGTCCAATATTTGGTAGAATGTCCTTATTTAAGATTTTCCACATTGTTATTTACTCTCAACATGACTTATTATCCTTGATATTGACTTTTATTATCTGGTTGAGGTAGTATTTATCAGATTTCTATACTGTGCAGGCCACAACTAAGGAATGGAGAGTCATGTGCCACTCCTTGGAGGCAGAGTATCTGCATAAATTATTTGGAATTATTCTACTTGTGAGATTAGTCTGCTATCGACCACTTATTGATTTATTCAGGCACTTATATATCTGAATGGACTAGTGAATATTTCTTTTATTCATTGAGCTAAATACAGATCTACTTTATTTTCTTGCTCGAGTTATTCTAGCTTTAGACAAGAAGAAAAAAGAAAAGCACCATGATTTCTCTCTGCTCCAGTGAATAATTGCATGCTCATTCAGTGTACAAAAATAAGGAACCTAAAGAGAATTATATTCAGTAATAATTAACAGCTATTGATTGTATCTTTCTATAATTCAGGCCCTGTACCAAATACTTTAAACATATTTTCAAACCTAAAACATTGCAAAATATATTAAAAGTTGTATAAATAGAAGCCAAGTTTACCCATCTCTAGTACTTTATGTACATGTTCAGTTTCACTCAGTTATATAAAACATATATTAAAACTAGATGTAAAAAGGAAAATAATTTAATTAGCTGTTAAAGATTTCTTTCATAAAACCAAAGTGATAGCTGAGAACTTTCAAATTTTTTGTTAATATTGTCACAATTTTTTGTTTGTTTTGAAATTAGTAACAAAAACTTTATGTAACTTATGCTGCTGTGATTATATTAAATATATTAATTTAATATTTAAATGTAATGGAGATAAAATTAATGTAAAAAGAAGAAAAGAAAGCCAATAAAATGTAGTATTTCACTATCTCAATTTGTGGGACCTCCTCTCTCAGTAAAGAATCTTCTTAGGTTATGTCATATATATCTTTTGAATGTCTTGCTAGACTTTCACTTGGGTAAAATTATGTGATGTAAATATATTCTTTTGATAAAACAAGAATGTTTATATGTGGTTTTAATATACACTGAATTTTCCAGAGATGTAACTATACATAAAATGAAGGAAGTTTTTGGTAAGAAATTAACAAACTTGTTTACCTCTTTTTGATGTTTTTGTGTGAATTGATTTCTTTTTAATCATTTTTATTATTGATTAATATCCCATACCACTTAATTTTAACTTGAATGGTTAATAAAAAACTAACATGATAACTTAATTCAAATAGCAAGGAGAAATCAAATGGAATAGTTTATCATACAACTATGTTTTTTCCTAAGTATTCTGAATTGACAATACTGGAAGATAAAATGAAGTGATCATATGATGGTTGAAAATATTTGTAAGAAAATATTTGGAATGAGAATAAAGACATTCAGAAGAAAAGTGCAAATGTTAAGACAAATAATTACAAACCAGAGTAAATTTTACATAATGAAAGAATAATGTAAATAATTGAAGATTTTTGCTCTAAGAAAGTACTAATTGTTAAAGGGAAGAAATAAGGAAGTACAATATTATTGCGAATAAGCTTGTTTTCAAATTTAAGCATCAAACTGCCTTCTGATGTTATAAGACAGACTTCTGATAGCTACAATAGCAAATATTGTTCTTATCTAAAAATCACAACATATCTCAAGACCATATTCACCATATTCAGTCTTTCATTACTAAAACTAATCTAAAAACTTTACCATCAGTATTTGATAGGAAACAGACATTAGATTCACTTAGTCAACTTGCCATTCCTATAACTGTGAATATCAATTTAATAAAATAAACCATTTATTTTGGCTCACAGTTTTTGCAGATTCCAGTCTATGATTTGCCATTGCTTTTAGGTCTCTGGTGGGGGACACAATAAAACTGCTCATTTCATGCTGGAAAGCAAAACAGAGAGGAGAAAGGAACCAGGGTCCCCATATAGCATTCAAGGGCAGGCCTCCAGTAACCAGAAGACCCCCCACCAAGCCCTACCCCTTTAAATTTGTATCACTTCCCAATAGCACCATGGACTGGGGACCAAACCTTTAGCACATGGGCCTTTAAGTGACCCTTGACCCTTGCTCTCAAGATTTTAGCTTAATTAACCATTTCTGTAAAAGTTAGCTAGTATATATCATCTCTATTTCAAATTAAAGTATCAATTTTCAGCTGGGCACAGAGGCACACATCTGTAATTCCAGACACAAGGGAGGCTGAGACAAGAGGATAAAGAGGAAGATGGAGAGTTCAAAGCCAGCTTCAGCAAAATCGAGGTGCTAAGCAACTCAGTTAGGCCCTGTCTCTAAATAAAATACAAAATAGGGCTGGGGATGTGACTCAGTGGTGGAGTGCCCCTGGTTCAATCCCCAGTACCAAAAAATAAAGTATCAATTTCCTACCTTAATTTCAAATGGACTTTTTTAGGTCCACAAATTATATCTTTTTAAGAGTCTCCAAATGAGAACAAATCATTTACTAACCAATACTTAAAAACTTACAGAGCTGCCTACTGAAAATTCTAGGTCAGCAAGGAAATTTTTAAAGAAAGTTAAATTTGCTGATAAACTGATGATAATGTTATTCACCATAAGGAAATCTGCATATCATAAATTTAGAAGAAACTGAGCTTTTTAAATACATAAAAACTTATACCATTTCACAGTTTAATTTTGATGTTTAATATTTATTGGCTAAAAATCTGTATAATATCAAATATTGAACAAAAATTATAGAAGGGGCATAGAAATCATGTCCTTTGCATTTCCTTCCTTTATTGCACTAGTGATCTGTCCAACAATTATAATATTATAGTTTATTTATTAGTGTGTACATATAGAATTCACTATCATTTATTATCTGTTATTGCATAATTGTTAACTAGAACTTTATTCTACTAATGACATTTTTGGAATATTCTGGTCATTGCATTTACAATTTTCAAGCTTTTCCTTCAAATCCTAGAAGTGTGATATATTTTTGCTAGCTTTCAAATGGCATTTCTTTGTAGAAAGTTAATTTAATCTCAACAACTTTCTCTGTTTCCTCAGAAACAAAATGTATTGGTAGAATAGGCACAAAGTGAACTGCTCATTTGTGGGCTGTTTTAAAATCTGCTCTCAAACATTCACTTGGATTTTCATTACTCACATTTTTATATCTGATGCTTGAATTATTAGTTTAAGATATATTTTACACCCATACACCAATTTCTTCTGGATTCTTTTATTATCTCTTTTGTTTTGTCTCTAAGAAGCAAGGTGACGCATAGTGCTAAGGTTATTGAACCAAGGCTTCAAGGACTAATTAATGTGTAGATGGGATCCATGTAACTGAAGAAATTATTTTTATACCCAGAAGGAAGAACGAACGCGTTTTGTTTAGAAAAAGAGTTTGAGAGTCCACTGTTATCTAGCATCCTCCTCATCACTAGCCAAAATCTTCACTCCCCAACAAACCATGAAACTAAAAACTTTCCCCAAACCCCAAACCCTAACCTCTTTCAAAAAAGGGTCCTCTAGAGGGTGCCAGCTTTCTCCTGATTTTACAGTGAGTGGGGGATTGGAAACACAAAGGACAAAGGATTTTATATACTGATCTTTATTCACCTGACACTGGGCTGTCACTTTGATTACTTTCCCCCAGTTTCTGGTCTACCACATGACTCAGGCTTTCTCCTATCATTCATTCTCTCAGCATCTAGCCTGTTATGCAGCACATAGCACACTTTTAATTGGATGACTAAATGGTTTCTTTGCAGACTAAATCCTTAGGGCTACTGCAATTTCCCTTCCCACGTTTACTGTGTAGGAATGTACCTACCAGTAGGGAAGTGATCATTTATTTTTTGGTCCTGGGGATTGAAGTCAGGGGTGCTTTAGCAGTAAACCACATCCCCAGCCCTTTTTCTTTTTTATTTTGAGATGGGATTTTGCTAAATTGCTTAGGACCTTCCTAAATTGCTGAGGCTGGCCTCCAACTTGTGATCCTCTTGCCTCAACCTCCTGAGTTGCTGGAATTAGATGCATATGCCACCATGCCTGGCTATGATCATTTCTTTTATCTGCTACTTTATATGTTTATTTGACTTTTAAGAACCTAACCATCCTTTACAACCTTAATTCTTGGGGGAAAAATTGATTTATAAGTTGATTGATTTATAAAAATTGATTTATAAGTTCACTTTAAACAGAATTCATTCATAGGTGTGACCTTCAGCAATAATCTGGAATCAAACAAGACAGAAATAAATAATAACAACAAAACTTTATTGTCATTGTTTCTTCCAAAGGCTGGTTTTCTTTTCTTTAACTGTGACATGTCAGACTATCCTGTGCTTAATCTGCCCTGCTGAGGAAGAGGCAAATTAAATAGGAATTTAGGAACAAGTGTGTTTTGGTAACATGTTCTTTTGAACATTTTAAAAAAGAATTAGAAAGCAAATGTTTATGTCAGTAATCCTCTCCTCCCCTATAATGCTTCCCAGTTATCTCAACTCTCAATCTGAATTTTAATTATCTTTAAGAGCAATGTTTGGAGAAATGCTTCTGGTGTGTCGAGGCTAGAAACTTTTCACTACTTACCAGAGGCAAGAGAACTGATCTTGAATTCTCAAAGATCCTATTTAAAAAGTTATCCTCTAATTGTTTAGTTTAGGGGCTCCATTATTAACCATAATCTATATTAAACAGTTCATAGTAACACATTTCTTTGTGTGATTAAACCTGATTGGAATCCAAATACCTGGCATTTATTAAAATGCACTTTTTGTTTTAAAATATATCCATTTACCAGAAGAGGGAGCAATCTATCTAGTCTCTATTTAAATACTTGATCTGGCTACCTTTCTTTAATTTGTATAAACATAAGACTTTGAAAACTAGCTACAGTTTTATATGAGTGTTTTGGCACTTTCAGGTTTTATTTTGTATTTATCTAAATAAAGGTAAAGGAAATTAAGATTCTTAAGTTATGTTAAGTAAGATGAATAAATATTTATGGAACAAATTACTTTTTAATTACCTCTCTTTCCTGTAGAAATTAAATGAGCTGTTGATATAGTTAGAATGGAACCATGGCAGAAAGAGAATGTTAATTAGGCAGTATAATGACTTCAAGGTAGTTCCTCTCACCAATTTCTTTTTTCCATTGCATTGATGCCATTTTGACCATTTGCCTAATACAGTATTAAGTGACGGGTGATTTTTTTAATCTTTTCCCTCTTGATTTTACAATTTCTGAATAAAATAGCATGTGGAAATTGACTAAAGACCAATGTAAAGTTGTTTTGACATCCTTTGGAGATTGGAGGCAAGGAATAATATGAGAGATACCTTTTTCTTTTTTTTAACCAATTAGTAATATATAGCATGTCATCTTAGATGAGATTGCCAAAAAATTGTCACTAATTATTTTGCAACTTAAACTGGAAAATATTTATTTCTTACTGGTTAGTCCCATGCCTAGACTGTTGTCTATGATAGATACAATGCTGATTGAGATGGTTCCATTTTCCCCTATATGTCTTTTAAATAATGAATTGCCTATATTAAATATTAGAAATAAGGAAAATATTGAAATATGAAACAATGGATATACAGGTATAACATAAGATGCACCTGCTCCATTTAAGTACAGAACTAATTTTTGGTTGGGCTACATTGAGGGGAGGTGAATTTTGGTAACTGAGGCATGGATGTCCTATCGGCCTAGACCTGTGAATCAGGAGGAACTACTACTATGGTCTACATAGCAGTTCACTGGCTAATCTGCCTGCAAGAACCATATCATTGAGTATTCTGCCATGTTACTGAATGCTATTTTTCAGTGTCTAAAGGCACTCCTCAGCTCACTCAGTTTTGGGAGAGAGCCTTGGGAAGAGTGGATGCAATCCAAGGGTGTTACTGGAATTAGGGCTCCACAGGGCCAGGTTAGTGTGAGGTTGTGGTGTGGTTTTAAGTTTGTTTTTTTTTTTTTTTAACTTGCCTTCTTTGTGAAGCTGTCCCTATTTGAACTCAGTTCCCTCTTCCTTGTGGCCTAGATGGAAAGGCAAAAGAACTGGGCTTCACACTGAGACCTGTTTAACTCTGTGCCAAATGCACTATGTGTCTCTAATAACATGTATATCCTGTGGCTCCACGATGGTAACCCAGGATGCAGTGATTCTCTAAGCTGCCAGGGTTCCATGTAGCACACGGGAAGTCCTGTTAATGGTGACCCAACGGGCAGTTGAACACCATGTATTGTATTCATATCTCCCCTTTGGTGCACAGTTTTCAAAACTGAGCTTTAATAGTGTCAGTCAGACATTTCTAGCCTCAGAGTATTGAAACATCTTCCCAGATACCTAATACATTGTCAGGAAGGAATGAAATTTTCTCCAAAGATAACAGAAGCCACTTCTGTCAAGCTGTATGACTTTAAACATCAATGAAACAGCATTTGGATTTTAATTTCTTTAACAGTGGAAGAATATGAGCTTTGGCAGGAAGGTGGTGTTCCCTTCCACAGTTTCCACTAAAGAGGAGAGTTGAAATTCTCCAGTTTTCAGGCAGGCTTGACAACTAATAATATTACCAGGTCAATAGGAACCAACAGAACTGGGAGGGATGCTCCTCCTCTCTGTACCCATTTATTACTACATGATTTTGTCTCTTCCTTGACATATTTTGACAGGTGGGAGACATGCTGAGGGAAAAGCCCTGTTCAGAGGACAGATAACCCTGAAGCTGATAAAGATTTAGGGCCTGTGACTTGCCTGCATCCTTTCCACGACCCCAGGAAAAGTACTATCAGTGTGTTCTTTCATTTTTTTAAAATAAAATTTGCAAAATATTGTGTTTTGATAACAGCCATTAAGAAAGAACTCTGATTCCTTCCTTTTTGTCTCTGCCCGCCCTAATCACACTGTCATCTTGTCCAACAGTGTTGACGTACTCTAGAAATTGCTAGGTATACAAGAGATGAGTTGGAAGGTTATCCATTGATTTTAGAATTACAGGGATATTTGCATAGTTCACATTCCTTCTAGGTGTAGTAGATTATTGCCAGCCGTCTGCATTAAAAATGACTCCTTTGATCAACCTTGCTGGGCAAAAAATGAAATATCTTTTTATTCCATGCTTGGGAATTATTACAGAATAATTGTCATATAAAAAAGTCACAAATACTATTAATTCAGAGAATAAAAGAGTAGGTATTATGGAAGTGTTTTATGTAGTAATAGATAAATATGTTATTTTTCTAAAACAGCTTGTACTCCTTTGCAAGGTATATTTGTCCTTTACAAGGTAAATTAGTCAACATTTTGTCACTATAACAACATACTTGAAAGAAGCTACATAAAAAGAAAAGAGGCCCAGGGGGACAGGGTGTGAATCAGATCAGTGTCCCTGGCAAATGGCATATATGGTGGACAGCAATGGCAGGAGTGCTTGCCTGGGCAAGCAGTCATATCTTGAGCCAGGAAACAAAGAAAAAGAATGGGAGAGGCAAGACTTGTTCCTTTTATATCTACTTTTTCATGAGAACTCAAGGGGTTGCATGAGAACTATCTTAATGAGAACACACCCCCATTGACCAAGGACCTCTTACTAGGTCCCATCTTTTAGGTCCCACGACCTACCAGTAGCACTAACACTTGGGACCACCCATTTAACACATGAATCTTTGTGGGGACAAAATTAGACAATAATCCAACGACAGGACAGGCTAATGTATTTGTATGGAACTTTGATAAAGAGTTGACAATTCTGGCTAACTTCTAGTCTCCTGTGTGGCAAGGTCAGCATTCTGTCAACAAATATTTATTGAATGCTTACTAGGTTCAAGACACTGTGCTAAGAAATGGTGACTTTAGGGTTGCTAGTCCCTAATCAGAAGAAATTGTCATTTCTTCTTCTAAAATAATTTGTATCCTTGCAGAAACCACACTGTATTTCATATCACATTCGACCATCATGACACCTCTCTGCCCAAGGTATTACTGGATCTCTTTTTGAGATGAGCAGATGAAGACTCAGCAAGCCTCAGAAACCTTATGTGACTTTATGAGTTTTTGAGGCTCATAAATAGCAGAGCTAGTGGTTGACCACCCACTCAGACTTCATACCACTGTCTTCATTCTGATAGAGCAAGTAGGCTACAGAAAATCTCTTGGAGCATATCAGGTCTGGCTGACTCTCTCGGTTGCTGGCTTGGATCAAATCAGTTAGTGTCTCTCAGTTTCTGTTTGATTGCATGTTAAGTGGAATAATAATCATTTCCTCAATTTACTAAGCAATGCCAAGAACAGGAACTCTGGAAGGAGACTGCTACAAGATGGGATAAGGAGGCTAAAGAACACACAATGTAAGGGTTATCCTCTTGCATGGGATCTCTCCATCTCTCTGTTCCTGTGTCTCATGATAAAAAGTCACAGATGCAGACAAAACTTCTTGGTATCTATCTTCCCTGATTGCATTCTTCTCTCACTCTATCATCTTTCTTAAAGGTAAGTTCTATTTCAAGATGATGTGTCCTTCCCTTGTATTTTTATCATTTATTTATGCATATATAAATTTATGTTAGTAATGATATGTACTTAGCAGAGTTCTTGGTCTATAGTATGTTTCAGTAATGTCAGAATGAGAATTCTTCTTTTTTGTATCCTGGTCAAAAATTGACCAGGATACAAAATATGATGGATTAATAATGTCCTCCACTACTTTGATTTTAATTTCTTTCATTACTAATGAGGCAATACATTTAACGTTTATTAACTATTCAATTTTCTCATTCTGTCTTTTGAGCATTTTCCCTTATTGAATTTGATAATTTGTGCTCCTCTAAATTATTTTTGAGATTTTTTTGCTTATTCTGAATACAAATCTCTCTGTGATTTGTCATTTAACTTCATTAACTTTTTAAATTAAACAAAATACACTAATTTTATCATAGCTAAATATATCAGGTTCTCTTTGGGGTATTATGGTTTTTCTGTCTTGTTCAAGAAATTTCTTTCCTTGCTTGGTATTAAAAAGATGTTTCTCCTACATTTATTCTACAAGTTTAAGCCCCATTCCCACGCCCACCATAAGGACCTCTGATGGAAACAGCTTTGTTCTTGTTTGTGGTGTGTGGAAATAAATGTATCAGTTCATCTTTCAACAGTGAAGGCAATTTCTTATAGCACCATTTGTTGAATGGTGAGTCCACGCCATTCTACAAAATGCCAACTGTTATATATCTAGTTTTCAAATATGTGCATGTTTATGTTGTGCCGATCCATTGGTCAGATAGTCAATCCCTGAACCAGCAAGCATGTTTAATGACAAATCACACTTAAAGATTGTAGACACTTCACTCTGGGTGAAATCATCATAGAATGCTACGTACAAAGACTGAGTTCCTATCAAGTTAGTGGCACCTTCTTGATTTGGCAAACGCTTCAGTGAGTAATAAAATCCTTTTAAAAGGACACATGAAAATGATCCATCTTAGCTACCACATCACTGTTTTTATTGCTCAGTTAAGGGTATGATTTCTGAAAAAAGATAAATTTGAGGGGTTATAGTTGTAAAATATCCACTGGAAGGGCCTCTAACAAAAACAAATTACACCAAGCTTTGCTGACCACAGTGTTCCAACAATGGTAGTAACCGCTGCTTTCCTAATAGTTGATCTTTTCATGACTTGATCAGAATAGGAGGCTTCATACAAGTTACCTACTTTGTTTTTCATGACTCAACTTGTTTTCTACTTTCTCCAGAATTCGAAATTCTGAAATATTTTGAAATCACAGCTAGAATCATTCCATTTTTTCGCATTCCATCCAGAACTACCCCAGAAAAGGAGAGAGCTGGTATCTGCATAGATGCACTTTGTCTTGTTTTGGCTTCAGAAGGTAAAAAGAATATGTCTTTGATATATGAAAAGAATTAAAGTCCTCCTATATATTATAATATCTCTACTCTCATGAACTAGGGTTAATAAAAACAATTGAAATGTCTCTGAAAACCTTCCATCTACATGGAGCAATGAAGTGAAACCCATTGGCTCCAGTTTTATAGTTAGATATTAAACTTATCAAAAGCTATATTTCCCCAGTGATTGTTGTAACCCTTACCATTTTGCTATAAGTACCTGTGGTAGGAGAAGTATCTGGTCTTTATAGTAGTCAAAGGCCATCACTTCTTCAAGACATGCCTGAGAAATTCATCTGACATACCTTAAAGTTTATTCTCAGATTTAATCCAAAGTGGTAAAACTATTTAATTGGAAACCAAAAGAAGCAGAAGTTTCTTTAAATATGGTTTTAAACATCCAACTCTTAGATTCAATAAATGTAAAGTTGATAGGTTGGATTTCATTTTAAACTTATTCTTCTAATTAGAAAATGAATAATTTGGCCATGAAAACAGGAAAGGGCATAGAAAACGTTCATGTGTGCTGAGCTCTCCATTTTTTTTTAATTCATTAAGTTATAGTGGTTAAACTGTGATTCTACCAATGATTCTACCAGATTCTACCAGAGTAGAATCTAGAAGTAAAAGTTATTTCTTATATTGGAAATCTAGAAATAGCAAATGAACTAAAATGAAAATAGTATTAGTGACATTGGCAAAATAGATGGAAATAGTTTCTCAGAACATGGAACCAATGTGGTGAGTTATTCTTAGGAGGCATGATGGCCTTTGAGTGTACCATATTTAATTAAATGGGCATAGTAATGAAATAGATATCCTGAACACGTTTTGTCTTTGGAGATATTATCTCTATTGGTTAAACCTCAAGACTAGACTGACCTTTGGCTTTTACTATTCTCTCATAGTCATAAAAGTCATGATTCTTCCATTTGAGAACAGACCAAGTCAAACCAAATTTTCCTGGCAGAGAGTCTTAAAATCAGTGTAAATTTAACTTTTAAAAATTGGCAGTGTTTTGCCAATAATTCAGCTGAGTAAATGTATATACATAAACACAATAGTGAGTGTGCATTTCTTTTACCTGCACTTAGTTTTAAATAAGCATGAATAAAGAAAAATTTCTTTTTAATGTGCCTTTTTCATCTATGATTATCCAATAATAAATTGGAATGCTCATTTTTATAATCACCCAAAGGTATTTACCATGTTAAATAAATAAAATGAATAAATAAGTAAAAGTTAAACAATGAATTGAATACATTTCCAGAGGTCTGTTGAAACTCTCTGTAGGTATTCTCATTGTGTTGATTACCAATGGAAAACAACCAAAGTCATGCAGAATTATGAATCAGTAAGTCATCATTACTGAGTATTCATAAATGCCAAGACAGGGCTACTTCTGTATACGGATATTGTATTCTCCCTTCAATGGTCACAGTGGTACAGTAAAGCCAGGTTTATGCCACTAAATGAAGATCAATTGCAAAGGATATTTGACCAAATTAAATATTTAAAAAAGAAAACTCAGAAAGCAATTCTTAGTTAAATGAGAATTCAAGGTATAAACTTGTCAATATTAAAATTAACATGAAGGGTCAGAAACAAGTTGTCTTTTAAAGCAGGTAGTAAAAAGGGGGAATTGTGGATGGAATAGTAAGAAGGAAAACAGGAAAAGAGAAAGTATGTTGTATAACTTTAAATTATTTTTCTTCATGTTTGAATTCCTTTAATTCTATTCCTACCCCTGAGTGTAACAAAGGAAGCCAAGGGCAGACTTTAAACAAATTGTGAGCAGTCAGAAGTGGAATAGGAAACTTGGCTTGATAAAGTAAAGGCAATTTGCTCAACACGTGGGACCAGTGCTTCTTGTTAATAGATGGTCTGTGAGGTGAATTGTTATGAACAGATAAGCTATTAATTTAAAATAGAAATTGAATCCATCTTATGGGATTTGCAGAGGTAATCGTTTTTCTTACATGTTCCTTTCCAGATGTTCTTTTTATAACTACAGGCAATCTTAATTTTCACATATTCCAAATGTATAATTAAAGTTACAATTTCACCTCAATTTGAAGTATTAAATCTTGAATAAACTTGGATAGACTACTGCTTTGGCAAGCAGGGAAACGTGTCTTGAATTCTTCTGATTCCTCCTCCAGCCGTGCTGCCTGCCATCTGGATATCAGCCACTCTTCAGGTCTCAAAACACATACACCTACTTCTTCCTTCCTGGCACAAGCTTGACCCTACTTTTCAGAACATAACTTCCTTTATATAATATTCTTGAAGGCAGAAAGTCTTTGCACTTCATTTTTTCTTTTCCGTATCAAGAAATATGTCTCACCTTGGATTTGACTCTACATACTTTCTGTTATTCATTTCTTCATACAAGTGAATACTCCTTGTGCACCCCCAGGTCCCTCTAAATGCAAGAATCCTGATCAGTCTGAACCTTTCTTTCAAGGTTGTTTATTTCCTTCCCCTTTTCGCTTTTTTTCCTAAAATACTGTGCAACAATAGCTTAGAATTGACTAACACATATAATCTTTAACTCAAGAAATTCCTTAGGAAAGTGATAGAATTCTTCCAATGAAGAACAATCTCTAGTCTTAGATAATTATGGTGTAGCATGGTACAACTTTTTACACACCATCTTCCTGTTACTCTTTTAAAAGTTGGATTACATAGGCATCATTATTTGTATTTATTAGTTCTTTTGATAAAAGGCACCAATCAACATTTGTTGAGGCAAAGAAGGAAAGGAAAAATAAAAAGAAAGAAAAGAGAAAAGAACAAAAAAGAAAGAAAAGAAACATTCTCAAATGACAAGTCACTGATGAGGCTATTTAGCCATGAGTATAATTTAGAAACTTTGAAACAAAATGCTTGGCACACAGGTTCTGTATTAGTTGGCTGCTGCTTCTCTGCTATTCCTTACTTCCAATGTCATTTTTGCATTTACAAAAGATTTTTTACTTGCACCTTAAAAAATAGAGTATCTGGGTGGGGCAGGTGTGATGGTAGGGATGGAGAGGTTCTGGTAAAGACATTAGCTTTGAGAAAAAGACTTATCATCAAATTCTGTTCAGTTAATCTCTCTGAACATCAATAATATTTATTTCACAGGGGCATTATAAGTTTGGTACATTAAATATAGTATTTATCAGTCAGCCTTGGACTTGGATATTTTGTGTGGTTGACAACATTAAAATCTTAGGAGCATAGAGAAACAGTATTTAGGGATCTGGTAGGTTGGCCATGTTCGTGGCGGATCTCAGCTAGAATAAGCAGGACTCTAGGGTTTAGGTCAATTCAGACATAAACAAACTAAAAGAGCCATAGCTACCTGCAAATGTGCTTCTCATGACAAAAAGAAGTTCCAAGAGGATAGATGGAAACTTCCCTGTCCACAAAGGAGTTAGTTTGATAGACAATCCATCCCTTCCACCTGCATTCTATCATGCAAAGTACATTACATGGCCAAGACTTTGAAGTCAATGGCAAGATAGAGAAGATTTGTAGGCAAATAATTCAATCGATCACCATATTTGTGGTTTGCTGTGAATGCTTAAGAGTCACTTCCTTAGAAAAACACATTTTTACACATAGATTCTAGTAAGTATGTTAAACCTAATTATGCTTATTATGTGTTTAGATTGCTAAGTATTTATTCTGAACAAAATAGTTTCTACTTCTAAAAAATCCTAGTATCTGGATCCGTTGTGTAACATAATCTTTCACTTAAAGCCTGGATCTTCTTAGGTCTAAAAAACATGCTTCTAATCTCTAGCAATTGGAGAAATGCAAATTAAAACTACACTGAAATTCCATCTCACTCCAGTCAGAATGGCAATTATCAACAACACAAGCAACAATAAGTGTTTGCAAGGATTTAGAGAAAAGGATACACTCTCATATATGGCTGGTGGGAATGAAAATTGGTGCAACCACTCTGGAAAGCAGTATGTAGATTCCTCAGAAAACTTGGAATGGAACTTCCACTTGATCCAGTTATCCCACTCCTCAGTATACACCCAAAGGACTTAAAATTAGTATATACTACAGTGATGCAGTCACATCAATGTGTACTGCAGCTCAATTCACAGTAGCTAAGCTATGAAACCAATCTAGGTGGCCTTCAACAGATGAATGGATTAAAAAATGTAGTATATATACCCAATGGAATATTAGTCATAAAAAAGAATGACTATGACTTTCGCTGGTAAATGGATGGAACTGGAGACTGTCAGGATAAGGGAAATAAGCCAGTTTTAAAAAACAAAAACTGAATGTTCTTTCTGATACGTGGATGCTAACTCACAACAAGGGAGGGTGGTGAGGGGAAGAACAGAAGTTCATTAGATTAGACAAAGAGGAATGAAGGGAAGGAAGAGGAGATAGGAATAGGAAAGACAGTAGAATGAATTGGACATATCTTTCCTATGTTCATGCATGAATACATGACCATTGAAACTCCACATCATACATAGCAAGAATGGGATCCTAATTAAAAGAAGTAATACTCCACATATGTATAGTATGCCAAAATACATTCTACTGTTATGTATATCTTAAAATAACAAATAAAAATATATTCATTAATTAATAAAAATTTTAAAAAGTAAAAAAGTTGGGCACAGTGGCACATACCTGGAATCCTAGCAGCTCGGGAGGCTGAGACAGGAGGATCTCAATCTCAAAGCCAGCCTCAACAAAAGTGAAGCACTAATAAACTCAGTGAGACCCCATCTCTAAATAAAATACAAAATAGGACTGAGAATGTGGCTCAGTGGTCAAGTGCCCATGAGTTCAACTCCAGGTACTGCCCCCCCCAAAAAACTAAATAATTTAAAAAATTAAAAAATAAAAAAGTAAAAAAGAAAAATGGTTTCAGAGTTAATTTTGGCTTTCATTGGATGTTTTGGAGTACATGTAGATTTTAGAATATAGGTAGAATACTTCTATGTATGGATAATTAGAAAGATTTCTTGGAAGAAATAGAATTTTAGATGAACGAAAAGAAAAAGGAAGAGAGATACATGCAGCAATTGAGAGAGGTTTTTCAACTTGGGCAAGAATTTGGGCAAATTGGCAGAAAATTAGAATGTTTAGGAGGCAGAGAAATGCCAAGAATGGGTATCCACATTAACGGCACAAGACCGAGCAAGATGGAAGCAGAAGTAAGACACCGTTGCAAACAGCACAGATGCGCAGCATTGAGATTACAGATGCTTCAGATTGGTTTGTGAAAGTTTAAGTACTTAAGCATATTTTCTATTTATTCATGGGCTTATTTGTTGTTTATAAAATAATTACCAAAGCTTTTATTTTCTAGTTATTTCATGTTTTTAGAACCAGATCATTTCTAAAACCTGTGTTAATTCTTGGGCTGTTCCTCAGGAGGATATTAGAAGTAACATTGCAAATAAAAAGTTGCTCATTTTCTTCCACATTTTCAGTCTTTTCCCTGCAATCTACCTAGTTAAAATTTAATTTCTTAATCTCTATCTGCTCTCTAGTAAAATAATGAGTTTAAGGTTCAAGCACTATATGTACATCACACATACAAGTTTTAATTGGAGAGGATATGTATTTGTCAGACATTAGGAATTCTGTTTCACTTTTGTTAAATATCACTCTTTAAAACCATCATTAAAATGAACTGCAGGGTTTTTTTCCAACTATTTTTTCATAGGCTAGTTAATGACAGTTGAGAAAGCTTTCATCCTCCTTATATTGGGATGAAAAGCCTGTCTCTGACATTAATTCTGCAGATGAAAGGGTGAGTACTTTTCCTTTTACAATGTCCGCCTTTCAACTACCCTTTTTGGTAAACCTGGCAGACAACCTCTAACCCAAGCACATTGTGAAGTCCTTCTGTGGGTCCAGAAAGAAAAATGATCATCAAAAGATAAAGCGGCAGCTGGATTTCTCTTGCCACCTTGAATGTATTTCAGAAATCCTCAATTTTAAAATTTTAAACAATTTTTACCAATTGTTTATGGCATTTGGATTGGGAAAAATTAAAATACAGTTCTTTAACTATAAAGGAAAAGCTTTCATATCAACGAATATCTCTTTTTAGTCTTCTATTTATGGCTCTTGTTATGATTTAAAGTCTACAGAAGTTAACACTTGCATACGCCAGATCTTCCTGTTGGCCATGAAGAGATGTATGGAAATATTAGCCATCAACTGATAAAACATAAAAATCATGAATGAAATAGAGCATCATTCTGAAATATAATTTGATTCTTCTGTCAATAGGAAATATTTTCTTACAAATGGTTAGGAAGGCCATATTGAAAAGAAAAAAGATTTAGAAATAAATGCCATTACTTTCTCTCTCTCTCTTTTTTTTAGAGAAGTGTGTATACATATATTTTAATCCCAATGAATGGCTCAGGGCAGTACTCCTTAAATGGCTTAACTACTGAAAAAGGGCTAATAATAATGGTAGTGGATCTGGACATATTGTAGACAGTAGTTATGCTATGCCTGGTTTTACTTTTAAAATAACCCGAATTGCCTCTCTGTACTAATGCACATTTATGACATTAATGTTTACTTAAGCATGGGTTGTTTTCTTCAAAGGAAATAGGTCTAAGAGGCACCATCTCCAGCATGGTGTGCTGTGTTCATTTTGTAGATTCTAGTTCTGACCACAGGCTTGCACATCCACAGACATACATGCACTTTTCTGAAAAATATGCAATATTCAACAAATCCAGATTTGTGCATTTAACATACAGTATAAGCAATAAAAGGTCATATAAATATGATTTCTTCTCTCAAAGAGCTTTTTAGCATTGTTGAGAACTACAAACATGTGAAGAGCCATAATTCACAATACCAAATATTATCAGGTTTAGAGAAAAATGAAATAATAGAAAATGGCTTGATCAGTGAAAATCTTTGTGGAGGAGGATGGTTTGAGTGTAGATAAGTCGGAAAAAAATGAATCAAAAAGACTTTCAGCACTGGAAACAGTATTAAGAACGGGTCAGAAGGACATAGAAATTACTGTTTTTTTTTTTTTTCCTCCAAGGCATAGAGGGAAGTATGACTGGGAGAAGAAGAAAACTTAAAAATGAATCATTGCATTTCATGATTGAAAACATGCAAAAAGTCATACTGCAATAAGACAATAAACAGGTTTTCTGCAAATCTAAAAATAAGCTTAAAATTATTACTTTTCTGCTCATCAAGAAATAGGTTGTTTCCCGCTGATAGTATCAGTATAGGTCTCAGCACTTATATTTTTAAATAATCCAATTGAAGAAGCATCATAATAATTCCAATTTCAAATACCAATGATATTTTCGTGTCTTTTAATTCTCACATTTGAACTTTAAGCAGAAAAAAGTTCATGAAGAGTTTTTCAGTGATGATTGCAAGTAATGTAGACTTTTTATATCAACATTGTAATCTTAAATTATTCCTTCTTTACATTATAACACAAAAATTCATTCCAGATGGATCAAAGACTGGACTATACAATTCAAAATAACAAAATCAGAAGATCAAAAAATGGGCTTTTGTTTACAATTTTGCGATGGGCAAATACTCCTCTGACAGATCCAACACAGCATTAACTATAAAGGAAAACTTAATAAATTGAAGTTTATTGAGGATATTCTGTTAAGAGACAACAGTGAAAGGCAAAGAATGGAGAAGAATAAGAAATTTATATATATATGTATAAATTTCTTATTCTTGTATATTCATATATATATACATATATATGTATATATATATACACACATATATATATAGAGAGAGAGAGAGAGAGAGAGAGAACATGTACCCAGTACTTACAAACTTACAAAAAGTTCCTACAAATCAGTAAGAAAAAGGTATACAACCCAGTTTATCCACTCGAGTTCTACTTAAGTATACTTTAGCATCCATCAGTTCTCCTCCTAACTATATAGGTAATTAAAAAAAGTATAAATGTGTGCACCAAAAGACATGTATAACAGTGTTCTTAGCAAGACTGTTTTTAATTATGTTTAACAACTCTAATGTTCAACAACATAATGAATACACTTGTGGTATGGTCATCAAAGAAAAAGAACAAATTACTGTTATGTAAAACAAAATGGATGACTCTTACAAACATATTGAATAAAAAAATCCACACACAATGTCATACAATGGAATCATCTGCTCTATGTGTGTGTGTGTATATGTGTGTGTGCAAGCGCGCACGCACAAGCGCACTGGGGATTTCAGAATTGAAGCTAGGATTTCTTGCATCCTTGACAGGCACTCTACCACTGAGCTACACTGATGGCCACGGAATTATCTACTCTGTGATCCCACTTATATAAAAATTAAAAATAAGCAAAACTGGTTTTCAATTAAACAGTAAGATTATAGTTATCTTTGGAGAGGAAGGATGCATGAAGGAGGGTTCTGGAGGGATGGTTATGCTCTCTACCTATAACTAAGCAGTCTTAGCACAGGTTTGTTAACTTTGGAAAACTTCATTGAACTGCATGCTTAAGACTTTTTCACTTTATTGCATGTGCACAACATTTCATCAATGACATTTTAATAATCAACTGTGCATTTGCAATTAATGTAGAAAGCCTAGGTGTGTTAGAATTGTCATGCAATATAATTGTACTAAATATTATTAAGAATAAAATCTTCTAAAATATTGCATATTATATACATCCATATATCTTCAAATGGTTGCTTTTAGTAAGAATTTAAAGTGTCCTATGGTATACAGAATTGTATTTTGGTTGTGAGAACAAATTCACCATATGTGTCCAAAAATTTTAAAGATTTATTTTCAATCATGTGTACAGCCAGTAACTTGTATTCAAAATTCTAATGCTTAAAATTGCACAATGTTTTGATTATAGCCTATTGATATAAGATAGCAAATACAAAGTCTCTAGCTTTTATTATAATAATACTTATCCATTATAGAGTGCTTTCTACTTATGTTATTGCTTTTAAGTGCTTTCACATATGAACTCATCCTAATATACAAAGTGACAACATGAGATAGCTAGTATTATTTCCCTCAAAAAGGAAGAATCTAAGGCTTACAGAGGTCAAGTATCATACTCAAGACTGCAAGAAATCATCTCTGTAGAAATGTTTCTGCTAGAATGTTTTAGGCTGCAAGTAACTGAATTCTGAAGTCAATGTGACTTAAACATTCTTCTTGTAGCAAGAACATGGATGGAAGGTATACAATGATTGGTTAATGTCAGGGAGATTCAGGCAATGTCTGTTTTCCTGTTTAACCAGGTGATAGGTCTCTGCCTTCAGGTTTATCTCTCTTCTTTGCAAGATAACAGCTGCATCTTTAAATTTTGCAAACTTATATATGAGCACCTAAAGAGACACTTTCTCTTTTTTGCATTTCTTTTTATCAGAAAAGAAAACTTTTGCCAACACTTCTCCCCAATTCCAAGTAGATGTCTTCCTTCCTTTCAGTGACCAGGGTTGTATGACACGTCCATGCTGAATTAGTCACTAGTAGCAGGGACAGATTGTGATGACTGGCTTTGGCTAATCAACATTTACCTCCTGAGGATGTCAGCTTCAGAGTGTTGAAAAGGTGGACACCCGGAGTATTGGAAGGAAAAAAAGGGTAGAAAGCTAGTTATTGATTAGGCAACCATGTTTGCCACAAGAAAGAAGTAATGCTAAAGGTAGCCAGTCTTTACAAGTAATAGTTTAGCCTCAGACCAGAGTCACTTTGACACCAATTCTGTGTGGAGAAGTCACTTTATTCTGTTTACACAGATTTCTCAACAATGAGTGAACATGCACAGTGTTCTCGTTGAGTATTTGACAACATTATATTTGATTTTTCTCTTCAAAATGATGTATACGCAGAATCAGGAATGACAAGATTTCTCACTGAAACGTTCACTTTTAACATGGTGAATTATTTAAAATCATTCATTTAGATTAAAATATGGCCTGTATTACCCCAATTGGAAGCCAATAAAAACACTGAATTAAAAGCGGGTTTTTCCTCTTTTGTCTAGAGAAAGTTTATAATTAAAACCTTAAAACTAAATTTTATTTTCTTTAATATAAGCATTTATGTGTCAGATTTGTCCATTGTGTGGAAAGGTTTATAATTGAAACATTCAAGGGTTATCAATGCATTTAACTTAATTTCTTTATTATCTTAATTTCTTTTTTCCCATTTTGAGTTTTCTTTGAAAGTACTTCAAATAATATTATTACTTTTAATGCTTTTTATTCAGTACTTGGTTTACTTTCATTGCCATGTAGAAGTTGCAGTATAGAAACATGCAATTCATCTGCTATAACAAATTACTGTTTTGTTTTGTTTACCATGGATTTTGGTGATCTTCCATCAGTTTGTAGGAGGAAAAGCCAGTTTTCTGAACCCAGTGCTTGAGAACTAGAAATAATCGTTTTGAAAAGTATGCATTTAATACTCCTTTTGTGCTTAAGTTGCTATAAAATTGTGAAATTACACCTGTGAAAGATTTATATGCACCAGAACTTGACAACTTCCACACCTTTCAGAAAAATGATGCTTCCTCTTTCTTCCTGGGAGAAGCAGCAAGGTCTCAAGTTCACCTGAGGCTTAAAGTTGAACTTTTCAAGTTTGATTTTTAAAAAAAGTGTAGTTGGATGGCGAAGGCAGGCAGTCATTGCCATATGAGAGTTGCCAGAATGTTTTACTTTACTTAATAATATGCTAGATGTAGACATCCAGATTATAACTCACTGCAAAAGGGAAGCAAAGCTAAATGAATTAGGGCTAGAGATGTAGTTCACTAATAGAGTGCTTGCTTAGCATGCGCAAGGCTCTAGATTTGATCCCCAGTACCACCTCTCCCCTCACCTCCCACAAAAGTAAATGGATTAAATAAACGCTTTTGAAACAAAAACGTGCCTATAGAAAGAACTGTATTCAGCAGGGTGAGCCTGTAACATTATGGAGTGTAACATTAACGTTCTCACTCTAGATTACAACATGGGCAACAGGGCTACTCTCTCCTTTCACTGTCCATTCTAGGACTAAGGTTTAATTCTGTTAAATTAACTGCTGGTTAATAAAGATAGTAGACTGAGACTATGTAAGATTATATGAATCGTGTGAATATACATTGTGAAAAAAAAGATATATTCCCTGCTGTATAATTATATCAAAACGGGGTATACTGTCATGTATAATTAAAAAGAAGTAATTAAAAATTAATAGTAAATATTTGTTTCTGAAAAAACATATGCAACAAATAATCCAATTGATAAATGGGCAAAAAAAAAAAAATTAACTGCTGGTAGCCTTTATATTAACTCCATAAATGCACACAGTAATAGTAAGGGAAAAAAAAGTGCTGAGGTCACCTTGGGAAGACAGTGCTGCATATTTGATGGGTGAAGTGTGGCTCTCAATTGTCAGGCAACCTTAATCACCTGTGGCCCTACCATTTTATGAAACCCATTCCTCATAATGGAGGCAAGGAGAACAACTCTTCCATTCTAGATACTAGGTCTTGGAACAGATGCAGACCCCTGGAGAAAATGAAAGCAAACGTCTTCCTTTCTCCCTCCCGCCCCTTAGTTCTCCTTTTGTGCGCAGGATTGAAGGTGTGAAACTAACCCCACATCTAGCCCCTGTTTTCAGGCAGGGCAGTCACTTCTCTCTAAAGGCTACAGAAGCATTTTAGAATTTCATCCGAAAGGAACCAGGAGGAGGATCTTTGAAAGCAGGGGAGCCGAAAAGGGCGGGAGGAATTGGGGGAACCTCCTCACACACACCTCCCACAGGGTCCAGACCATCCCCGCCTCGGTCTCTGAGGTCCAAAGCACGCCCACAAAGGCCGGGCGCCCTGGCTTCTCAGCGCCAGGAGAAGCGGGGCGGACTGCTGCTTCCCTGCAGCGGGCCTCCGGCCAGGGCCCGGTGAGGTGGAGGTGGGGGTGGGCGAGGAGGAGCGCCCACGTCACGTGCGCGCGCAGGGACCGCAATAAATACCCGGGAGCGCGAGGGAGCGGCGGAAGCGCTTGGCGCCTGGCTCTGCGCGCCGAGACTGCACCCGGCAGGAGCGCGAGGTCGCTGCAGAGCCCTGCTGGTGTCCCCGCCCCTTGCTCCTGCAGATAATGCTCAGAGACGCTCCGGCGCCCACCGTGGCAAGCTAAAGAGGCAGCTCTTTCCGCCCAACCTCTTGGTCTAACTTTGGAGTGCTTTGCCTGCTACTTCTTCCAGGTTTGAAAGGATCCGAGGAGCCAGAGGCTCGCGATCCCCTGCAGTCAGCGCCCTCCTTGCCCAGGGACGCGCTGTGTCCGGGTCCTTCCCGAACTGGGCTGTGTGTTTGCGGTGGAGTGTGAAGACTGGAGGCGGCTGCGGAGGCCGGCCGTCCTGCTGGGCTCAACTCTCCTAGGGAACTTCACACTGGAGAGGTAAGGGAGTTTCTAAAACGCATCGTTCACTGGTCACACTGCCACCTTTTCCTGGTGTCCTTTTCTTTTTAACTCGAACCAAGAATAATAAAAAGCCAACTTGTAGAAGATGGTCTAGCATGGAGGGTAGGTGGGCTTCCGAGAAAGCAGTGGTTATGGAGATGAGCCGGGATCTTGCTCTTGTAGGTCACTTTGTTGGTTTCACCTCCTGCCCTGGCGCGCTCTTCATTGGGTGAAGTGTGCGCCTGTGGTGTAAAGGAGGAAAAACTCTAAAGTTGGTGTCTGTCTCCAATGAGGTACAGGTTAGGCAGAAACCTTCCAAGAAAAAGAGATCGAGTTCTTGACCTACGCGTGGATAAGAGACTTTCCCCAGTGACTTGAACCATTCATTGGGTCCTCTCTATGTATCCATGGATACAAGTATGAATAGCATGTAATACTTCTTTAAAACATCACCCTCAATTTCAGAGTGTAATGGGCATTTTGAATGCCTTTTAACAAGAACACTGGAATCAAATGATGCCTTAAAAAAATTTTTTTTAAAAAGTGAAACAGTGAACCTCCAGATGGAAATAAACAACCCTAGGTAGATACTACCGTTTTCAGGTTGTATGTAATGTATAGCCGTTTAAAGTCTTGTAATTCAGAATTTCTTTTTTCAAGCTTGGACTCATGGTTATCTTGGAAAATATAATTGTCTATTTTGTGGAAATGGTGCATTGTTTAAAGTACTTACTCTGGAAGAAAAAAAAAATGGATTGGAGATAATTAATTTCAGAATGTAGATAATTCATTTCAGAAGGTGCAGGTTTATATAGACAAACTGGCACATTGTTTTGCTTTTGTTAATAGAAAATTAATATCTGTTGGTACGTTCATCTTAATCACGTGATATGTCGTTATAGCCAAAAGGAGTGGAAGAGCCTGTCTTGGAGATTTTCCCGGGGAAATCCTGAGGTCATTCACTATGAAGTGTACCGTGCAGGAGTGGCTGAGAGTAACCACAGTGCTATTCATGGCTAGAGCAATTCCAGCCATGGTGGTTCCTAATGCCACTTTATTGGAGAAACTGTTGGAAAAATACATGGATGAGGATGGTGAGTGGTGGACAGCCAAGCAAAGAGGCAAAAGGGCCATCACAGACAATGACATGCAGAGTATCTTGGATCTTCATAATAAATTACGAAGTCAGGTGTATCCAACAGCTTCAAATATGGAGTATATGGTAAGGACATTTTTCAAGTGGTATTCACAAATGAAATATTTTTTTGATGCTTTCAGCCACTGTGATTAGATTCCTTCCTGCTTTTCTTTAATCTTTTACTATTTGTCCTATATGAAATAAAGAATTTTTTGTTCAAGGATATCTTCCCCTGCACATTCTTTTATTAGTATTCCTCTTGTTTCTAAGAGCTCTTTGAATTTCAGAGAACTAACTACTTTCAAATGCAGTGTTCCTACTAAGTGTTCCAAATTCTACTCTTACAGGAAAGTTTCTATACTGCTGGACAGCAGGTGCATTGGTTTTTAAATAACTTAATAGAATAATGACGTCCTAATACCTGATAGAACCTTATGTATGGTGGGTCTGGAAAGTTCAGAGATGATGAATTTGAAGAAGCTTTCTGGATTATGTGCATATATATGTATATATACACACACACATACATGTATATATACATACACACACATACATACTCTATATATATTATATATAATTTATATATATTATATATACAAGTTTCTAATGGGTCTTTGCTTCTTACAAATGTACAAATGACATCATAAAGGGCATATTTCTGTGGTTACTTTATATGTTACAGTGCTTCGACAATGGCATTCCCCTTCTCTGGATTCATTATTTGTGAACTCTGAAGTATGAAAACAAGGCTGGGAAAAATATTAAATAAAAATAACCACCTTATCCTTGATAACCTTATATTTACTCAGCATAAATTAACAAGTTTGGGAAATTAAATGATTTCTGAAAGACTATTAGTATACCCCCATATTTAGAAAACCTCAAAAATTCATGATGTTGCTTCCATGAATTAGCTATGCACTAGCAAAGCCTGATAATAAATAGTAGTTGGTGACACCAGATATTATTTAATGAACATTAGAAATAATATTTCTCCTTTGGATACATTGTAGTTGTTTTTAATGCATTCTGATTTTTCCTTTTTTCTGCATTTATATTAATTGTCTTGAGAATTGTTCATTTAGATAACTTTCAAGAAATATGGAAGCCTAAGTTTCCATTACTCATTACAAATTATTACATTATATTGTTCTGATTTTTACTGGACAGAATATTTTATCGTGAAGAAGGTAGGTAGTACTCAAGAGAACTTGATAATTGGGGCAAAGGAATCAGGTTGTCTGGGTTTAAATTTTGTCACTGACCCCCACTAGTTGTGTGACATTGGGCAGTTTTTCTCTACTTAACTTTCCTTGAATCTGATGCATGTACTCATCTTAGAGGATTGTTGTGAAGATTGAGTTAGATAACCTGTGCAATATTTAGCTCATTAGATGCTGTATCGCAAGATCTCATTAAGTATTGCTATGATATATATAACTAAATTTATTTCTTCCTCAAGTTTAAAAATATCATCTAAAGAAATCATTAACTGTTCTCAAAATTCAGTGCAGAATATGACATCTCTAATGTCTCATATTTCTACTTCTTGTGGATCTAAAAGTGTGTGTCCACATGAAAAATAGTATGACTTCTTCATCTACCAACCTTCAAACACAGCTAATTATGGAGCCTTTCCAAGTAGGCCACTGTATGCTTATTCCATGTGGCTAGGTATTCATTTGCTTTTTCTTTAAAATAAGGAAGAACTTGGGCATTCAAACCCACAAAAGGAAATCTGAAAATATTTGTGTGTGATTTAAGGAAATTTATGGAAATCATGAAAGAACAGTTCTGTGATTCCTTTTCATATCTGACTTCCAAAAAAAATAACTGTCTATTGTATGATGTCTGGTCTGGGATGTTTATATGAGTTTCTTTTTAGTTTCATTGGTTTCATTCTGTCCTTGAAATGCAGATTCAGAAACCAGCCAGGGTTTATGTTGTGTTGCCCTTAGATACTATTAGCACTGGAACTGTGTCTTGGCCTTTAACCAGGCTTCCAAGGAGTTCAGAGCTTCATTGTAATATTGGAATACAGGTTTTTTTTAGAATACACATTCAAGGGGAAGTTTAAAAAAATATTACTTGTTGGAAATACTGTTGATTTATGTATTTTATGATGGTATAAGTACAGATGTTGATCAATCTCGTAAACTACAGTTTATTCAAATCATTATTGGGAATGTGTTTATTCTGAGAAAACAAAATTAAGAACTGTCTGAAGAGCTGTTTTCATAAAATCTGGAATGTCCTATGATAGATGCCACCCCTTTTGGCCATGTATACCATGTATGTCATTTCTTATTACATGTTTGAATAACAAGTTACCTTATTTACAATTGGTGCTTATTTTAGTTCTATGGTAGCCAAGCCACATCCACACATATTAACATCACATCCCCACCCTACTCTTAATGCATTTAACTTGGAGGGTTAAACATCGACTCTGGAAAGATGGATCTTCCCTTGCAGAACTTATAGGTTGATTGAGAAGAAAGAACAGAAATATCTGAAACCTTTCTAGTAAATAAGAACACAGTGTTCTTCGTTTATGGGCAATGCCAGGGGAGCACAGAATGGTGGAATGTTCTAACTGTGAGAGATAGGATGGTGAGTTGTTTGCTGTTTCTTGAAGGTGGTCAGCACCATGAATTGTAGAAGAGATTGGAGGGCATAGGTCAGTGAGAGGAAGAGGAGCAGACATGTGCAGGGTTGCAGGGATTGTTAGACTGTTTATCAGGCACTAGGAGCAGATCAGGCTGATGGAACCACACACATGTGGCAGAGTCAGGAAGGGGAGAAATGAGTTATTGAAGACAGGAACCAATAATCCTGAAGAGAGATTTTCTATATTTAATTTAGGGCAAATGGAGAAACAGGAGCCTTTTTTTCATTAAAGGAAGCTCTTGCTGAAGATGCAATGGATTTTAAAGGAAAAAAATCCTGGCTCTGGAACTGGATAGGGTCACATTTTGTCTCTGCTGCTTCCTGGTATTAACTCTGATGGTTGGCAACCATTTAGGATATTGTTTCTTTCATTGGTAAAACTGGTGAAAAAAAAAAAAAAAGCCCACAGGTTGTAGTGAGAGGAGATATTTGAGTCTGTTGAACAGATCTGCTTTCTTCAACCTTCCCATCTATGAGCTGTGAGACCCCATCGTTTGGCTTCTTCATTCCTATTTCCTTGTTTCTTGCTCATCCTTAAATTTGTTTCCCAGAATTTTGCTTTTGTCCTTCTTCCTTCTGTAGAGCCTCTTCTCCTCCTTGACTTTAAATACCCTCTGATATTCTTGGCTTCATGTTCCATGTCTCCATCTGACAGCTCTCTGTGCACATCCTTCACATACTTCCTCCTGTCCATTGCATCATTTCTGTGTGATATTTTTTCCACAGAAATTTCAAGCAAAGGATGTCTGAAAAGGAAACTAGCTACCTGTTCCTTTTCCTTCACCCTCATTTGCCCACCCGCATGCCTTCCTGGCGTCTTTCTCAGTGAATGTCACTGATGTCTGCTTAGTCCTAAGAAACAGACTCATGAGCGAGCAGGTAATTGGACACATCCTCAAGTCCTGCTGCCCCTTTCTGCACACAAACACGAAGGCCAAGTACTTGCCATATTCAGTAGAGTTGGTCTCAGGCATCTTTCTGAATTTGTCTCAGAATCTCTTCTGTTTCATCCTTTTTATTTCATTTGCCCATTATCTCACATGTACATGGGCAGTAGAGCTTTCCACCAAGCAGACTATACCATTCAGTTCCTACTTTATTTCTAATTTAATCTACCCTCCTTACTTGTACAGAAGGTGACTTTTTCCTTCAACGAATCTGCGCTGGTCACTCAACTGCACTGTTGACGACTGGGCAGCTCACAAGTTCATGTGCAGTTCGCTCTGCCCCATAACCCTCAACTTCCTTTGTCTGTGTCCACATTGAGCTATTCACTGTTCTTAATGATGATCATGCTTCCTCATGCTTCTGCTTCAGTGTCATTCTGCTCATTCTGTGTCCTTGGTGCCTGGAGCACCTGTACTCTGTCTCCTCCTAGCAAACTCCTATTTATCCTTCAAGACTAAGCTCAAACATTGTCTTTCCTATGAAGTTTTTTCTGGTGTGTTTATTCCTTACCTGCTCCTAACATACTTCGTTGTAGTCTGTTTATAGTGTTAAAGTTTTGTTGCAATAAAATGTTTGCATCTCTTTTTTTCCTTTCCTAGAACATTAAGGATCATATCTTATTTATCTTTAGTATCCAGTGCTTGGTGCATAGAAGAGGTACTCAGTGTTTATTGATTGACTGTTATTGAATGCTCAGTAAATATGTGTTGAATAAAGGGATGGATAAAAGAACAGGTAAGATTATATGTGATATAACTATGGAGGTCAGATATAAGAATTAAAATTATTATTAAAATAAAGTTCTGGAAGAAAGGATATCACCAGCACCAGAGGCACTGAATGGAAAATTAGAAACAACTTGAGAGGAAGGCATAAATACTTCAGATAATTCAGAACAAAAAAAATTTTTTTTTCAAATACTCAAGGGGTGCTAAAAATCATCAAATGTCCTGGAACTTACATAGTAAAATGTAGTTAATGGGTATTTACATCTTGTTAACACATTTTTAACATGTGGTCTTTTAAAACTATATAGATCAACTAAAATCTAAAATCCTTTACTACTGTACAAAGTGTAGCTATGTCTAGATTGTGCTTTAGCAACCAAGCGCTTGACCTAAGAAGGACACATTGCCCAATTACATAAACCATTTCCCGCTATTACTACTGTTTCCATGTCTTCCTGAGACCTGTTGGCAGCCATCTGGGAGGGCTGATGGCCGGGCATGTTTACTCTCCCCTCACATGTGGGTGAGGATATGGGCAGAAGCTTGGCAGGACTTTATTCCAAATGTGAACAAAATACCACTGAAGGCCTCTCCTTTTGCTGAGCAACCAGAGTCTATGAGCCTGGAGGTACTTGCAATCTGCAGTGTGTGAGGAGGCAAACGGTGGCTTGGTTCTGGTGTGTCCCTTGCATTCTTTCTAAAGCCATGCTTAAAACTGGAAATTGAGTTTTTCCTTATGTGTTTCAGTATAGCACATAATTCCAGAAACTCAACGCGGGACAACCTTTTTCGTTGAGCAGCATGTTGCTAATCTGGGTTGTGCAAAGGATGTGCAAAAATCTTTAGCTTATAGGTTGCTGTTTGCTCTCATAAATCTCTTATTTGCCCTCAGTGACATATATTTAAAATAAATGCAGATGAACTCATGATGGCTTTAGACTCATTGAGCCATAGCTCGGTGTTTACACATTTCTGACTAAAAGTGTCCAGTTTATCACAATTAAGGTTTCATTGTAATTCTTGGTTCCTAAAGCAATAGTTTTCTGTGACTAGCGCTTGTCTGGTTATTTTCAAAAATTAAATATTTTTAACTTTGTGCAATATCTACATGCACTTAAAGGTACATGAAATCTGTTTTATGGTTCATAGAATATCATCATTATTTAAAGTTACTAAAATTTCTTTTTTCTAAATTTGAAATAGCTTATTTAATTTGCCTAAAGGGTTATTTCACTACAGTAGTAATGCTTAGAAATAATAAAGTTATGTTTTGATCTTTATTTATAAAATTTTTAAGTTTATGAAAACTGAATTTTTAAAAATTCATTGACACTTTAAAATTAATTTTTTTTCTTTTGGAACTTGTGCTGTAGATGACAGTGCTTGTAGAAATAAAGTGACTTTATAGTCCAGTTCTACTAAACTTTATAATAACTGTAGAGTAACTCCTTGGAGTTCTGGGAGTTATTAAATGTGAGCAACTGAGGTAGGGCTGTGGACAGGTAAGATGTATGGAGTTTCAATGAACTACTCAGAGTTCGAAGAATGTCACAAGATTTTGCAAGTGTAATGTATTTGTTCCTTTGTTCAAAGTCTGTTGGAGTTTCCTCTGCACTGTTTGGGGCTCAGTACCGAACACAGCAGACATTCTTCCTAGCGAGGAATTAGATGTGAAGGCCCTGATTATCCAGACTCAGCAAGTGGGACCATGTGGCTGACAGAGAGAGCTAGGAAAGTGTAGAAAATGAGGTTGGTGAACTAATTGGGGAGGGAAGATGTAGGTCATTATAGAGATTCTCACTTTTAGTGATAAAAAAAAAAAAAGAGCATTTGAATAAAGGAGGAGCTAATCTTATACTTACTCAGGACTGTTCTAGATTTGTTGAAAATCATCCTTAGGTGGTGAACAGAGGGGCGATGATGTGGGCAGAGAGTGACTGCAGTAATCACAGTGATGGTGGCTGGGAGTGTGGCGGCAGCTGCGAAGGTGTTGAAAAGTGGCAGGAATGCGAACGTAAACCTCTTTGTAATCATAACATCGATCCTAAAATATTCAGGGAAGCCTTGTTGCAAGACTGTGCAGTTGACTTTGCTGCAAGTAGGCTGAGATTTTCTGCATCTAGTACAAGATCTAAATCTATCTATGCCTAGGCTGCAGGATTTTGAAAACTGAGGGCATTATTCACTCTGGTTTAAATATTGATGGAGAAGTTTCTGGAAGTTTCTGGATCCTTCTGAATCCTATTGATGGGGAAGTTTCTGGATCCTGGGGAAGTGAAGGCTCCAGAATCTCTGTGGTTACAGAGATTCCAGATATCACCAATAACTTCATACCCACGTTATCAGCACAGTTCTAAAAGCTTAAAGGAGCTGGAACTCAAACTCTGCTGTCTAACTTCTCTGAAAAGGGATGTCTGCTGTTTTTCTAATGTATCTCCTTTCCAATCCCTAAACCCAGCTCTTTACCCTACTCCTTGCATAACTGAAGATAAGAACATTAGCATGAGATGCAGAGTAGAACAACAGCCCAGTTCTTGTCCAGATCCCCATTGTACAATCACGGGGTGTGATATTTTATTTCAGTTTTTGGTAGCACACACAGATGTTGGATGTGGGATGTGGCTGTGCGGGTTTTTGCATGAGGAATGGGAAATATTAGAGATGCACTTTTCTAAAATGGGAAGTGTTGGGCAGAGAAAGCTGGAACTCAGTTTTGGACATTATACACATATGGATCATTTTCGATCATAAAGTTAAACTTTATTAGCACTTAGGTGGTAAAGTCATGAGGAGAGATGAGTTTGAAGGGAATGAATATGGATTGAAATGTTCAAGAAGTGAGCCCCTGACACCCTTGCTGGAGAAGGTGAGGAGGAACTGCAAAGGGAATGGAGAATTAGAAAGAAAATCAGGGAACCTAATGACTTTGAAGCCAAATGAACAAGGGTAGGAAGGATAATCAACCCTGGCTAATGCTGCCTATAGAATTCAAGTAAAATGTGACTATAACAATTTTCTAAAATATTTTGCAACGTGGAAGCCATTGAAGATTTCATAAAATAGTTTGAGTACAGTCATTATGGTCCAAGAGTGGTTCTAGGAGGAAACAGGAGAAACCAGCAGGCTTGTTCCCTCATTTATGCATCAAACATGCAGCATCTCCTGTGGGCCAGGTGTTATACATATTATTAACTCTTTTTAACTAAGTTTTCAACTTAACTTTAGAAGAGATAATTCAGTTAGGGAACAGATCTCAAATTTAATGGCAGTTATATGAAAATGCAATTTCTGTGCATGATTTTTTGTTATCTTTACTGAATGCTTTTATGAAAAATGGAAAATATTTATTTGTAGCTATATATAATCACAGTTAAGAGGGATAGTTCAGGAATATTTGTTCTTTGTTATCATTCAGATTGGATTCTCTCAGATATTCCTTTTAAGAATTCATACACCCAAATAATTGTACATAGTTTAAGTGTCTGTTGAGGTCATTACAATACCATGGCTAAGAAACTTCATATTTTCCTGAATTTTTGTTTCCTTTATAATTTAAGAAGTTTGTAATAGATTAAACAATTTAGTTGTATTGGAAATTTGTGTTTCAGTAAATGTATTTAATTCAATAGATATTGACTGAGCATTTCTGTGCCAGGCACTGTACTTGATTCTGGGAAATATATTAATGTATGAAAAGTTCATCAAGTTATGAAAATAAACAGAGTGAGATGATAAGGAATGATAGCTATGAAACTAATCCTATTGAATAGTAGGGGAAGGTTTCTCTGAGTTGCTGGCTTTTTAAATGAGAGCTGAATTAGGAGGAGCCAGCTAAGCAGAGATACACAGACTATCATTCTAGGCAGAAGAAATACTGAGCACAAAGTCTTTAAGTCATCTTTTGGAGCTTCACAAAGAAGGTCAATGTGACTGAATGTTCTTCAGTAATAGGGGAAGTGAAAATGAAGTAGATATACAGGCATGGGCCAGAGACCTTTTGGGTCTTGTTGGATTTTATTCCTAGTTATGGAAAGCCATTGGACAGTTTCTTTGTAGGAACTGATGTTGCCTTATTGCCAGTGTCAATCTCTGGCAGTCCTCCAGAGTATAATCTGAAGGAGGGCCAAGGCTGAAAGCAGACAGCTGAGTTAGGAATCCATCACTAGGTAAAAGACAATGGTGACTTGGACCATTGATGACTGATAAAGACAGAGAGGCCTGTGCTTTCCATGAGTGTTTTGGTAATATTGCTGACTAGTTTTGTTGATTGCTTTAAAGTAAATAGTGAAGCATAAGGAAGAATGTGGAATGTTCTGAGGTTTTAAAAGCCCCTTTGTGGATACTTGAAGCATTTGATGAGACAGGAGGAGAAATAGCAGGAGAAGGTGAAGGTGGAATCAGGAATTTCATTTGGTTAAGTTTAGTTTGAGGTTCTGTGGCATCCTCAGTTGCATTTAATTGTCAGTGAAGAGGAATAATGAGGCATGGTTTGTGGGGTAGAAAGAAGAGGTACTTTATTCTTATCTCCCTCAAATTTTAATGTGCATGGAATTCCCTGGGAATCTTGTTAAAATGCAGATTTCTGATGTAGTAGGTCTTGGGGGGATCCTGATATCCTACATTCCTAACAAGCTTCCAGGTGATATGGTAACTGCTGTCCTGGGATCCCCACTTGAAGTCGAAAGAAGGCTTCCCACCTCCTGTAGGAAGCAAGGTTTAAAATGAATGAATTGCTGACTCCAGAATTCATCTTCTTTAATTTTCTCTTCTCAATGATTACCTTCTCCTTCTCCTTTTTTTAAGATAGAAAGTGTAAAGACTAAAGCAGGAGAAGCCTCCTTCACTCTCTTCTAAGTACTTAGACTTCAGAGATGAAGAGGTTTGATAATATGTTACCCCAAGGCCTACAGTTTAGATCCACCTAATTGGAAAATGAAATATCAAAATCAGGTAATGACCCAGTTCTGCTGGATAGTGAAAGTGCTGCCAGTGACAGGAGACATTTTAAAGGCATGTGAGTGAGAAGGGAGGAGGGAGAATTTCAGAGTGGGCAGGTATGAATGGAGTGGAAACTGGAAAATGGGATCATCAGCTATTAGGTGAGACCTGCCATGAACATGGGGTTACTGTTATGAGCTGTCCCTGTATGTTGGTGTTGTCATAAACCCAATAATAAAGTGTAGCCACCCAAAGACCAGCATGATAATACATCGGGGTGGCTCTTGAATGAGGATGGAATAAGGACATTAGAACTTATCCACGGGGAAAAGACCAAGAGGTCTCTCATGCTGAGATTTTGTGAACAGGGTAAAACAGCAACAATACAAAGCAGTGCTAGCACATGGGAGCATCTTTATTTCGTTCCAAATGCCTTGGGGTTTTGATGCTGATCTAATCTTGCCAAGCTCATGCAGATTCTCTCTTAAGGAATTTCTGCTTTTCCTTATGATCAGCTTTTGAATATACCTTCCCTGCAAAGTCAGATGCAGCCCCCACCCCTGTGCTGGCTTCCATAGCCTCTTAGACATGCCTCTGCTCTTCTCTATACATCTGTGTGTCTCTCTCCCTGTCCTTGCATTCCTTTGTGGTTAGAGAATGTGCTGTGGTAATCTTTATAGTCCCCAGCTGAGCAGCTCACAGGTGCTCTAAGCTCAGTTTACGCCAGTTGGAAGGAGAAACAATGTGATGAATGAATAGAAAGATGACAGATTTTCAACAATTTAAAGAGAACTGAATGAAAAGGATTTGATTCTGTTTTGACAAGTTAGTTCCATTAGAAAATTGCAAAGGCACTCTTCCCAGTGAAGTATAGAGCTTACGTTTTACTTAATTTTCTATTTTTAAGTGCAGCAGCTTTTTGACTAGAGGGAAAAACTTCTTTATTGAGCATGACAGGTTTTTAAATTATCATGGATTTGGTGACTTTCAGAGTTCCAATGGATCATTGACATCTCTGTCGTGTGATGGGGGATGGTCAGAATCTCTCTGAAGGCAGGGAGGAGATCTTCCTGGAGATAGAATGACCACAATGCCAGGCTTTTTATGAGAACTGTATTCAAAATATGAATCACCATGTGGTAAGAAGAAAACATTAATATATTGTAAGCAGTATAAACATAGCATTCAGAATCAAGGAGCGACCAGGGGAGGTGTGTTAGAAAAGGTATATTTTGAAATGGTATTTGGAATAGGTTCTAGTCATTGTGTAGTAGGGACTATGTAGGGAATATTTGGATGGAAAGAACTTTGTAAGTTATTGTTAGGACAACACGAGTGCAGCTTTGAAGTGAGGGGTGTGGCTGATGTGGTTGTGTGAACTGATCTGGGCCTCTATTTTGGAGATATTCGAAGGTATATTTCCCCAAATAATGAAGAACCTTGTTTTATTGAGTGTTAATCATGGCAGACTTGAACAACAAATCACTATTAATTTTTTTTCTTCTGCATACCTGTAAAGAAACATTTCATTGGGGGTAATTCAGCACCATTTAGTTTGGTTTTTATAAGTTATTATTTCAAAACTATGGGTTTATTAATATTTTAAAAATATTTGTCTTAGTATATATAGATACATATATGTGTATATATAAATACATGTATTTCTGTATATACATATGTGCGTGCATATATATATACATATATATATGCACACACACACTAATAGAATCACCTGAACTCTTAGGTTTATACGAATGTTCGTGGGTATATATATATATATATATATATATGCATGCACACACACACTATTGGTATCACCTGAACTCTAAGGATAGCTAGAAGCCTTAGTGGAAATGTCATTTTGGGAATTTAATGCTAACAAAGGTCTCTAATTAGTTAACTGCTAAGGGATTCACAGCAATGCTAGGAATAACTTACCCTAAACTTTGATTTATATTCTGAGATTACTTTTTCATTAGAACTTTAGATGGTAATGATTATCTTGTTTTTAGATCATTCAAAACTTTGGATTTAGGGAGCTGAGGGTGTAGCTTAGTATAGAGCACTTGCCTGGCTTGCAAGAGGCCCTGAATTTGATCCCCAACACTAACAAAAAACTTTGGATTTGAAATTCAGCCTTGGTCACGTGAATATCAACAGGGTTTCAAATGGAAATTAAAAGTCCATATTAATTACAGCAGATGTTGTGATTCTTAGAGTAATAGGAAGAAGAGAACATTTATTAGGATCTGGTATGTGTCAGATAATATGTTAGATAGTTTGCTGATAAAAAATTTTGAGATCCTTTTATTCGCAGATATTTGTTTCTCACAGGAAACAAAAGATACAATAATGTGTGTTGTGCAGGAAAAACAACAAAAACAACAGCAGCAGCATTGGAGGTCTATGTGCGGAGTGTGGACTGGGTTAGGGTGACACACAGGAGATGGTTGGAGGCCCAGGCTTGAGTGGTGGAGCCACAGCCTAATGGGACTGGAGCCTGGAAACAGGACTCTGTGAGAGAGCACCATCACCACAGGCAGGCAGAGGGGAGAGGACTCAGAAGGCATAATCAGTTCTTAAATTGCCCTGATTTCTCATCCATGTCTTCCATTGGTCAAATCCAACCAAAAACCAGAGATGCTGAGGGGACTCAATATAAGCAGTTGAGCCTTTTGAAGCACAATATATGACAGCAGGGCCGAGATGGCTTTATGGGGACAAGTGAAGAATAGCACAATGTTCTTTCTCAGATTTTCAGCTTTGGAAAGCTGTATATGTGTATTCATTATCCTTATAGTCATTATTTTAAATGTCAAGAAGATGATGATAAAAGCATATTACCCAGGAAAGCTGAAGAATCTGATAGAAAATGCTGTGGTTATTAAAATAGCTTGCAGTTTCCTAGCAGTCAAGAAAACAGGAGACCATAGACTTTGCATGACTCTTGCTGATGGGAAGCATAGCAGCTTATCATTCTTGAGGCAGGAATCATCAATAAAAACACAGAATTCTCAATACAGTGATATAGGTAACATGAGCAGTTTCTGCCACCTCTCAATAATGCCATCAAATTATGAATCTGTCAATGGATTAATCCACTGGTGAGATCAGAGCCTTCATGATCCTACCACATCTATAGAGACCCACTCTGAACACTGCTGCATTGGGGACCATGCCTGCAATACATGTAATACATGAGCCTTGAGGGACATTACAGATCCAAACCACAATGCATACAGACCATAACGTATAGTAATAGGTGACTTATATGTTTAAAAAAGATTCAGAGGAGGGTGAGATAAAGGGAGTATTGTCGCTGCAGTTGGTTCCAGTGGAAGGGACTTTCCAAGAGGAGAAAGGACAAGGCTTAAGTAATTAAGGAGGAGAAGAGAGAAAGAACAATCCTGTTGAAGATAACCTGTGGTTATCTCTCATGTGACCAAGAAATATAAATGGACAGGTGTTAGAACCTTTGCTGTTGAAAACAGCAAGCCTCAGAGGGTGGTCCTGGCACCAGGTGTTAGACCTTCCATTTCTCTCCTGACCAACTAAGTCAGAATCTGTATTTTGACAGAATTCCCTAGTGGTTTGTAAGCATGTATGTCTGAGGCCAGGAACTTAGGTTCTTGTGCATCTGACCTAAGTTATTGCCCAGTTCCAGGCCAACTGTGAGACTCGGAATAATCAGCAAATGTTTATTTGTGATCCATTCTAAACCAAATTTTATATTAGGTGCTGTGGGAATAGTTTATTAGAGCAGCTCTAAAGGGCCCATTTTGAGGAGAGTTGGGCTATCAGCGCCTCTATGGTGCAATGAGCTGAGATTAGTTACTAGAAATTCTGTAGGAAATGTAATATAAGTGTTGTACCAAATTAATGGCTCCACTGCCCTTTGAGTACAATCTGCCTGTATCATGTTATAATATTAAATATAGTATTAGTATAATATTAAAACAATGGGGTTATTTGGATATTGAATTTCCATGTCAGAAATGCATTTTAGTAAAATGAAGAGGCATTTCTTTCAGTGGTTACTACTTTTCTTTTAAAGTGATGAGGCTTCTTTTGAGAGTCTGTTTTAAGGGAAACTTGCCTGGCATGCCTCACAGTCTCTGTAGTTTCCAGGAGACCTCAGTGTATGCATGGCCTTGAGGTGATTCTGCTGTCTCAGAAGCTGGCAGTGCCTCTGTGCTGGTGACTTAAGTGCTTCCTTTGAAACCTGAGCCTTATGCATTTTCCCCACAACTACAAAGCCTTTTCAGGACAGGTGAAGCCTAGCAGTGGAATACCTGCAGTAACCCTGAATGGCCAGGAGCATATTGTTGCTCTTTTCTTTGCTTTTTAATACCAAGTGACTTGCTAACTAAAGCATCAAACACCCATTCAGCACAGAATTAGTTATTTATTTCACTGATGTCTGTGTGGAAGAAAAGAAAGTGACTTTAAAGACTTGGAATGAGGAGTTGTACTTGGAATTTGAATCAGACGTCTTTTGAACTGTCGGATGGATTGCTTCCATAGAATAATGAATTGTTGGGATATCTTACTGATCAACATATTGCCAAAGAGAGGATCACCTGGGCAACATATTTCATCAGACTTTTTTGTTGGATTTTCTGATTTAAGTAAGAAAACAAGTGATTTGAGGAGGGATTTAATTTTGAAATAAGATGGTTAATTTAAGAACCTCTTTCAGAAGTGGTGAGATAGGAAGAATAATCTTGCAAAGATGTTATTTAAAAAGATAATTATGTATATATTTAAACTACTTTGATATTCATGAATTGACAGAAAAATCACTGTGTTCCTGTTAACTGTCAGAAAAATTACACAAAGATCTCTGTGCCTTATTTCATAGGTATTACAAATGTTCAGGACAAGGCTGAAGAGACACCTGGTTTTAACTTCTTAATAAAAATATCTTATTCACTTAATTGGAAATTTATACTATTTTGTTATATTTATCCATTTTGAAGAGTGTTAGATCAAGTGGCTCAGCTCTACTTTAATAATTACTCATAATAGGAACATCTAAAACCTACTTGGTTATGTGATCTGGTAAATCACAAAACTGCTATTTCCCCATAGCTGAGAATCTCTTTGTTGCCGGCAAAAAGATTACTTTACTGTTAATAAGTTCTTATGGGGTGCTGCAAGTAATATAGGGTATAGCATTTAAAGCTAAGAGAAAGGAAAAAGACTTATTCAATTTCTCTGATGTTACAGATAAGAAAAACAGAAGCCAAACTTGACATCATCAAGAGATAGAGATGAAAATATACAATTTAAATAGTAAAGAGAATTCTTTCATGGTGTATTTAATTGTCTATGGGTGAATAGTTTTTACCTTGGTCTCTGCCTAGAGGAGAAGATGGGAGGAAAATTTGCTATTCATGCTCTTGCAGTGTATGTCCAAAACACACAGCACTGAGAAAGGGGCATCTCAGCCTCACAGGAAGCTGCTGTTATTGGTTCTGACAGTATGGTCAGAAGTAGGGTGGGTAGAATTGGAGACACAGGGGTGGTTTTCTGAATTAAGTATGTTGGGAGTCACCTATGAAGATGTTTGTGAAATTGATTATTTTTCCTCAAAGTGAAGTATTCCCACCCCTTCCATAATCAATTTTTAATGTTTTGTTTATTTTTCCTATATTGTATTGATGTATTATAATTATGCATATGTGCAAATGATAAAACAATATAATCTGTTCAATATCATTCTGTTATTTCCCCTTTTCCTCCCCTTCTTCCCCACCTGGCCTATTTCCTCTACTTTACTGATCTCCTTTCTAGTTTTATGAGATTAAAACCTTTCTAGCTTCTACATATGAGAGAAAAACATCACCCTTGACCATGGAATTCATTTTCAAAGTTTTTTCCAAATGCCTAAACAGTTTTGGGAAAATAATTTTATCATGTTATTTGAAATTTTCAGTGTTGGGAGGGTAATACCAGAGCATCCAACCTAGATCCAGACTTCCAGCATAATTGCTTTTTCAGTGCTACTGTGCTTAGGTTAGATTATTACTTTTCCCAGAAAGCAGTGCTTATTTTAAAAGTCCACATTAATTTGCAAAATATGTCCTGGGTTTGCATTTGTCATTTGGTTAGGCTACCTAATAGTATGTTACTATCATTTAAGATTTTTTTCACATTTATCTTGGGAATACATTAAAGGTATGTTACCTTTGTGAAAACATAACAAATTTAGTCTTATGTATTTTTGTACTATTTAGTTTTTCAATAATTATAATGTATTCTGTGTGAAATGGATGTTTAACTTTTACTTGGAATATGATCTGACTTCCACTTTAGTTTTTAATGTTGTGTTAGTCAGCTTCATATTACTACAGCCAAATACATTAGACATTTAACTTTATAAAGACAGAAGGTTCATTTACCTCTCAGTTTTTAAGGTTTGAATTTAGGCTTAGGTTGCCCTTGCTTTGGGTCTGTGGTGAGGGCAGCACATGACAATGGTGGGAGCAATCATGGAACAGGTAGTCACATCTCCAGCAAGAAGCAGAGATGAGCAGAGCCCACAATCTCATGAGGTATGCCCCCAATGACTTGAGGACCTCTCATAAGGCCTCACCTCCTAAGAGTTTCTCTGCACTTCCCAGCAGAGGTACTCTGGGACCAAGTCTTCACATATGCACTTTTGGAGGATGCTATTCACATTCAAATGATAGCAACTACCCATCTGAAAGACTCAGTTATCAGAAAATGCTCATCTTCAAGCAGTTCTTAATGACTAATCAACATTCCTCTTCAACTTTTATATGACATAGTGCAATAATAATAATTTTGAAGCTATGAACAGTAAATAATTGCCCAAAACATGAATTTCCAAATTATATAAATCTGAAAATAGCTATACATTTACTGTGCTCAAGAAGATATAATAGTAAAACTTTTCAAGAGAAAACTTCTCAGTGACAAAGAGAAAGAAAAAGCTAAATTTCTAATGAGATTTTTCCCTAATACACAGTGATATAACTTGCTGGTAGGCTAGCAGTATTAACTGTGTTGAAAACCACCTTTTTGAATGATTTCCATCTACTATTGAATGTTCTTTTGAGCAGAATAGCAGGTATCCTGGTGGAAATATGAACAGCAAATGCTCATTCATATTTCACAAAGGATATTGGTCAAAGTTTCATGTGTGTCCGGATAACTGTGTAATTTCCACTTTCTACAAATACTGTATTTTAGTATTAATGTCATTATGTATTCAAATATTTCATTAATCTTTAAATTTACACACACACATACTTGAAATAAGTAAGCCTCCATGTCAAATGTTGTAGAGCTGGGATGCAACTCAGTGATAGAACACATGTCTATTGCACATGAGGCTCTGGGTTCAACCACCAGAACTACAGAAACAAAAACCAGGAAGAAAATACTATGAAATGAAGAATGTCCATAGTATTCTCAGTTTCTTTTAGCAATAAAACTTCATTGAAGACATAACTATGTTCTAAGAAGGAACAACTTATAGATGTTGCTGGAAAATGAAGATGTTTTCATTTCTATATACCCCAAGGATCCATTTTATAAGAAATGGTAATTTCAATGTGGTTTGACTTGAGTGCTGGGTGAATAGTTCACAGAGGGAAAGAAACAAAGCAAAGGCCTCTTCCACCATCTTGACTTAATTTTCTCAAGTCTGAATTTAAATAGCAATGCTTAGAGACCAACCTACATTTAAATAGGACGGGTAGCATGAATTATTGGCAGTCTTAAAACCTGAAATATCATGGTGTAGAAATAAAAATATATACATACCATACTGTTGTCATGTCATGACAGTATTTCTTCCAGAACTGCTACATTACCAGTACTTTTATTTTTTAAGAATCTTTTTGATTTGTATTATGGAACTTGATCTAAACATCTATTCTTGATTAAATTCTTTAAGTAGATCATTTCTTTTCAATTGTCACTAATTTATATTTATTAAATATTGATAAAGAAATGAATTTGGTGGTATGACACCTCTGCCTCAGTTCTTATGTTAAAATAATAATGCCTTTATTGGCAATATTATAGTTCATTCAATATGTTTTCCTGTTTTCAGTGGGCTAAACAAGAACTGAAGTTGCAAGTTAAAAACAACTTATACATGGTATATAGTATATACACAATAAATTAATTTTAGTCCTCAAAGTCATCTTTCTGAGTAACTAAATTTCAGCTAACATGTTTTACAAATAAGAAAAATGAGCCTAAAGCATATGCATGATGTAGTTTAGATTTTATTTCAAATTCCACATAGTATATATAAACAAACTTTTGAAATTTACAAATTTATGAGTTTGAAGCTGGTTGTATATCTTCTCTAAAAGGGTCTGTCTTCAATTTCATCAGGAAAAAAAATTACATCTAAGATCATAGAATCATGTGACACGAGCAAATTGACCTTGAATGAAGGTCTTTAGACTCATACAGGCTCATCTGGTGGCCCTCCCTTGGGGTCTTACATGTTTCCATGACCTGGACCACCATCATCTGAGGCCTCCTTGCACAGGCTCAGGCTTCATGGCTGGGCTGGAGCTCACAAAGCTGGAACAAGCAGGTCTTGATCTCCTTCTCTGTGTTGTCTCTCCACATTGTCTTTCCAGCTATCTCTTTGGTGTGACTCAATTTTTAAATTGTTGGCTAAGGATATTCAAGATGTTTCTTAAAATTGAAAATAAACATAAACCCAAAGCAGACAGAAGCTCTATTTCCTAACCTAGCCTCATAAGTCTCTATGCAGCTCAGTCTAAAGGAGAGAGAGGGGAATTCATCTATATCTTTTGTGGGGAGAACATTTTAAAGTCATCACAATCGTTACTAGGCATTTTTTCCCCTAGCCATCTAGATCTGTTTATGATCTTCCTCTGGCTCCTGACTGTTTCTGACAGGAGGTTGCTGGATTGGACACCTTGGAATAAGTGTGGTTTTGTAGTCTGTCTTAGCAAGATGCAAGAACCTGATTTCCAGCATTGAGGACAATTTCCTTGTCCATTAGGGACAACCTACTTCTTAGACAGTTCTACCTGGAAATATGACTGCTTTTGAGAGGTGATTATTTCTCCAAGTTTCTGGAAAATCAGTGTTTTGCCCATTTTCTCGAACTTTAGCCAAATTCGTTACCTAAATTTTTTTGGACAGATAATGATAGCAACTTGAATTATATCTTTGCATAATAGATAGAACATGTAATTATAAAGTTAAGTCAAACTAATTAATAGATACAGGTAATGGATAGTATGCCCAAATTAGCAGAAAAGTACTTGTCTGATAAATATTTGTTGCATGCATTTCTCACATCTGTTATAAAACTCATTATCTTGAATATTTGACATTAATTAACATTAGAATTAAAGTTTTTATGAAAGTCAATCATTCTTACAACTCCTAAGTTTTTAGTTGCATGTAAATAAATGTATTTCCTTGTATATTTTCTTGGTCAATAAAAGTGTACAATAATAGGAATATACTTATTCTAACTTTGTATAAATTTTAGTTTGTCACTTTGAAAACTTGATTTTCTTTATTTTAGATTCACAGTTGAATGGGGAAGAATGATTATTTAGGAGAAATTATATGAATGAATTAAGACACAGCTCCTCACACTTGTGTGTGTGTGTCTATGATTTCTTTCAGTTTTTAAAATCAAAGCAACAAATTCTCCCCACATTTTGACATCTTCCCTTCTTCAACTTCTGCCTCACCTCTCTTCCTTCTGTGCAAAGTATTAATTTGCCCATACTTACTCTTCTCTCCACTTTCTTTCCATTCATTTATTAAGATTTCTCCCCCTCTCACTGATATGAAATTGCTCTTAATCAAGAATCGGTACTTAGCAAACCTCCTATTTCTTGACCTTTCTAGGGAACTGGGTCTCATTGCCTGTTCTTTATTCCGCAGATCTCTTGTTCCATCATTCCTGTAATCTGGTCCTTTTTAGATTCTCAACTTTCCGATCCCATTTTCCTAACATAATGTACTATCTTAATTGTTTCTTCTCCCCTTTGGTTTTTGTAACCCTAGAATTTTTTTTTCATTACTCTTCTCATTCTACATTTTTTTTTAACAAATTAATCTCTGGGTGAATAATTGCAAAATTCTGCACATAGTTCTTCTCCAGAACCCCAATGCTATATTTCTGTGCTCTACTTGGCAGATATATAGCCCTCAGACCTCCCACCGAGATTCGCCAGGGAAAGCTGGAGACACATACTTCTATTACAGCAGTCTAGTTCTCTTGCCCTTTTTCCTTTTTCCCCACTTGATAGCATGTCAGTCTTCACCTTTTCTTTTTCTTTACCACTTACCTTCAGTCTTCCATCAACTTCGAGGAATTAAAATTCCTCAGTGTCATTTCAGTCTGTCTGCTCTTCAATCTCATCACTAATCCTGTAGATTTTCTCATGTTCTCTTCCCAGAACTCTTTCCCTGTCTTCATTACATGCCCAGAGTGCTGCAGTGGGAGTGCCAAGATTGAACCCAGTTCTACCTGACTCTATGGTTTTACTCTCATATTTAGCACACTGCCTATTTTTCAAATTAATAACAAGTTGAATACTAAAGCCAGAGCTTGGAAAGCTTTTTCTGTAATCATTTTATAAATTTAATAATTTCCTTATAAGTTATTTTAAAGTGAATTGGTTGTCACTGAATTTTATGTATAAAAATCATATATATTATAGGAATCAAATTTATTCATTTGTGTATTTAGCACACATTTATTAGTCACCTTGTTTCTGTGACAGACTCAGAAAATGCATGAGGTAAGTTGCCCTGTGACAACTCTGTGTCTCAGGAAAATGATTAGACATATAAATAGACATTAACACCGTAGTGTAACAGATGCTAAGTAAAGAAATATAAAGTCTTTGAGAGCTCCAAAGAGGGTGTAGCTTACTTCTAAAGAACTGAAAAGGTATTGCAGAGACTGTGTTATGTAAGTTTGGATAGGAAAAAACAGAGTAAGGGTCTGTGGGACAAATAACTGAAGTTTAAGGCAGAGGAAGCAGTGCCAGTAAGGAATAACATGTCATAATATGGAACAAGACTGTGGGTTTTACATGCATGGGAATTTATAGGATGTGTTTAAGCAGAAAAATATATTTGTGATTGTTTTAGTAGCTCTCAACATTTGTAAGACATATTGGCTAGAGAAAATATATAGTCAAGGAGATTAATTAGAAGACTAATGCAAAAAGCTCGGTGATAGGTAAGATGAGCAAGATGATAAGACCAAGATGTTGACTTTGCAAAGAAGGAAGAAGTCCTAAGAACTGAATAATGCTATAATCCTAAAAAGTGTTCATGCTCTCTATATGCACATTGTATGCTTGTAAATTTATTTTATTTCTGTTTTGAATTGTAGACCTGGGATGTAGAGCTGGAAAGATCTGCAGAATCCTGGGCTGAAACTTGTTTGTGGGAGCATGGACCTTCAAGCCTGCTTCCATCCATTGGACAAAACTTGGGAGCACATTGGGGAAGGTAGCTTAAAATGTGAATTTTTGTTTTTGAAAACAGAAGTGCTAGAAATTCAATACTTATTAATTTCTCATTGCAGACTTTCAAAGGCTTAATGCTTAAAAGAAAAAAATCATAAAACAAATTAAAAAACGTATCATACCAGAATTGTCAACAGGCTTATTTTAAATCATTGATATATTGGTAATATAATGGTCACAAGTGTTTAAAATGTGTAACTTACACAGAACTATCTTCCTACCAAGTTTTATCTATCTATTTTGCCATATTTTGTTTTAAAGTTTTTCCAACTTTACTTATTCTTGTGATTTCTTTGCTTCTACTAGATATAGGCCCCCAACATTTCATGTGCAAGCATGGTATGATGAAGTGAGAGACTTTAGCTACCCATATGAACATGAATGCAACCCATATTGTCCATTCAGATGTTCTGGTCCTGTTTGTACTCATTATACACAGGTATGTTTTGGGTCTGTTACACTCCATTCTTCCTAATTTAATGTAACAGGAAGAGAACATAGCTTACTGTGTCTTTATTATGTTATTTGATGTGGTTATTATTTTAAAACACTTACATAGTTACTGATTACACGAAACAGGCTTAATAAATTTCTTTAAATAATAAAAGTATCACAAAAAGTCAAAAATATTTAAAAAGACATTATTTCATATGAAATGTCTTTTAATATGGCCTTAATAAATGCATATAGGGAGCAGTTTTCTGTCTCCAGTGTCAAAGTTTTATTCCAAATAATAAAAATGTAGTTTTATTTACCAATGGCAATTCAATTTTTATAAAAATAGAGATGCAGCATTTATGTATTTTTTTTCCATTTTGTTTTCACTTTTGATATTGAATGTGTTCTAAATTTCTAAATCCAATAAGGCAGATTTGACTAGACAAAACTCACCACTGATCTTAGTTTCTAAAATTCGTACAGCCTATTATCAGTGAGACTAATCTATCAGTGAGATGAACCCTATATGTCTTTGCCATGTGATAAGATTTAAGATCAACTTGAACCTTTCTAATTACCAGTAGCACAATGAAAAGATCCTGTTAGATAAGAAATCTCAACACTTCAATTTTTGTCTGAGTGCTTTCTGTTTAAGATGTAAAATTCAGTTCATAGACATGTTAATATGGCAAACAGGTGAAGATATTAAATTTTGAATTATTTAGTAAGTTTATATTTCATAAATGCTGACATTTTATTCAAGAAAGAACTGTTTACCTTTAGATTGCTTTTAAAAATTTAATTCAGCAGAAACCAAAATCTCAGGGAAAATACACTTTTTGATATTGCCTCATTCTGTGTTGGATAATAAATGTTGATTTCTCAAGTTCAATTTTTGTTCATTTTTCTCCTAGATGTGTTATCTTCTTTCATCTTAGACTGTTTTTTCTGAATCTTTCTTTTCTACAATGTAGGTCGTTTGGGCAACAAGTAACAGAATAGGCTGTGCCATTAATTTGTGCCACAACATGAACATCTGGGGGCAGATATGGCCCAAAGCTGTCTACTTGGTGTGCAATTATTCCCCAAAGTGAGTAGATAAAACATTACATGTAACTTTTTCTTAACAACATGAAAATAATTTATATTTGTGATTTTTTTCTCATTTTCAGTGTATATTGAGTAAAAGCACATTGTTTTAATTCAGTTTATCTAATATGGTGATTATAGTTGCATAGGGTATAAAATCAGTGCTTAAAGGTCTATGAAAATTGAAAATACGATCTTTGTGAAGACAGGAATCATAGTTTTATGTCTTCAGTTTCACTCATTGAACTATTCTGCTCCATAGATGTTTAGTAATTTTGATTAGAGATTATCAACTATCGATTAACTGAGAAATATATTCTTATCTTTATAAAGATCATTTGAACGACTACTCTAAACGATTTACCCACCCATTCTTAGGGTTAAATTTAAATTTGTGAGCTATTTTTATTAAAGCATATGGGATATAGTTAGTTTATTTCAGTTTTCTGTAAATTTTTTTAATCTTTAACGGTATGTAGCAAACTACTTTGATTATTTTCAGAATGACACAGAAATCTGCATTTAAACCTAGTAACCAAAAGGACTCCATCCTAAAATATATACATGTAATACATCAAGATGATTACTTAGAATATTCAAATATGGTGTTGCAGTGTCTTATAAATCATTCTTTTAGACCATCTCTTAATGGAGTGGATCTTCTCTTTAAGGGGAAACTGGTGGGGCCATGCCCCTTACAAACATGGACGACCCTGTTCTGCTTGCCCACCTAGTTTTGGAGGGGGCTGTAGAGAAAATCTGTGCTACAAAGGTAAATGCCATTTTGTTGTAATATTCACTTTGGTTTATATTTTAATTCAGTTTCTGCATTAATTTGTATTAAAAAATAAAAAAGTAGCGCTGGTGGTGTAGCTCAGTGTGGAATGCTTGCCTCCCATGCCTGAGGCTCTGGGTTCACTCCATAGCACCACACACATTTGAAAAACAAAAATAATTAATTCAAAACTGCACTTAATTACACAGAAGTACACTTAGCTTCCAGAGCTATGTTTCAAATATTTCAAAGAAGCATTTAAAAAATGTGTATAATTTATTTTAAATAATAGTTATAATAGTACTATGCCTATTATAACAGTGTATATTTAAAAGAAAGTTACATGATTCTTTCAGATAACCACTTCTAATTCTACTTTGAATTGCTCCAGAGATACAGTATATATTCTTAAGAGTGACAGTATATATTCTTAAAAGCTGTCTGGACATATTATTGTTAACTAGAGTTGTTTCTATGGCATAATTTTTTAAGGCTTTGACAATTTAATATAGTTCGTTTTTAGTGATTTTTAGGGTTTTCACAAAACTCTCTCTCCATGTATCTTATGCTCAGGGAATTATATTGATTCTCCACTTCTCACTATAGGTTATACAATTCTTTATGCCAAAATATTCAAAAAAATTATAATGGTTCTATGAAACTGTTAAAATATTAGTGCATTTGTGGTACCATAAAACTATTATAATATTAGTGCACTCACACGTATTTGAAATCCTAAAAACCAAATAATAAATATAGTGTCATAGTACACAAAGACGCAATGTATGTGTCAGAGCTTTTGAAAAGTCATGCTTTTGAGGATTCAGCTGGACACTTTTTATTGCCTTGTACATTTTTCTTGATGATTGGATGAACTGTCTTCCTTTCCTTTGATGACTGAATGTTCATTGGCCAGAATGAGCAGAGAAGAAGTACCTATCGATCAGTCAGCCTGTTATATGAGTCATTTTTAAATTCCTGGAAACATTTGCAGTATCTGTTTACTCTGTGTGGTTTTGTTTTGTTTTGTTTTGTTGTACTCCACCCCACAAACCTGCTACAGCCCTGCCCTTCTCCAGGGACCATTTTTCTTAAAGTTGGCTTTCCTCTGTCTTCATACTTCCTTTTTCCTAGGTTTTGAGTTCTGGGACACACATAAAAATGATGCACTGCTTCAAAATGTACTGCTGATGAGCCCTTGATATAGGACAGTCTGAGAAAAAAATTATATTTAAAGCTTGAAAGTATCCCCTCATTGTCAAGTTGAAATTTTTGCACACTGAATTCCTTCTAAAACAAAACAAAACAAAACAAAACAAAACTTTCCATGGAAATGGACATTTTAGTAAATAACAAGAGCAAATCATTCCTTCTTTAGGCCAGATTTCCCCATGGGAGAATTCTAAATGTGATCCTGCTGAAAACCCTAAGAATATGATTTCATTTGGGAAAGCAAAACTTGCATTTCCTAAGCCCTGACATTATTAAACCAAACACTGATAACATACTGAGATGTAAGCAGAGTTTAGAAATGACTCCATTGAACGTTAGTCAGATACTAACAGAGATGAATCAAGCCATATACTAACACAAATTAATCAAGGACTCAAATGCTGTATGTGTATTTCATTTACTTCAGTGCAGGAAATAACATTATAACCTTAAGCCAAAATCTGTGCCAAAAGAGTCCTAATTTTTCTAGTTTTAAATATTAAACTTTGTACACAGGCATTTCATTATTTAGTAAATTTTGCTCATGTAAACTGGGATTCATATTTCTCAAACATTTCTTTCTTTCTTCTGACAGAAGGGTCAGACAGCTATTATCCTCCTCGAGAAGAAGAAACCAATGAGATTGAGCGGCAGCAGGCACAAGTACGTGACACCCACGTCCGGACAAGATCGGATGACAGCAACAGAAATGAAGTCATCAGCACACAGCAAATGTGTAAGACCTCTCTCTGCATCATGATTAAGAATTTAAAAACTTTTTATAGATGGCCAGACTGAGTTTATTTTATTTATTTGAATGTTTTTAGAATGAACCAAAAACTTGTCATTACATTATACATAACAAATGTAGCCCCTTTTACATTATCTAGATGATTTTGGTGATTTCTTTTCCTTTTAGCCCAAATTATTTCTTGTGAAGTAAGATTACGAGACCAGTGCAAAGGGACAACCTGCAATAGGTATTACTTAATATTATTCTCAAAATCAACTGCGACAATATATAAAAAATATTTTCATTGTATACTGATATACAGAGAAGCTAAACTTTGTTCCCATTACTTTCATTTAGGTATGAATGTCCTGCTGGCTGTTTGGATAGTAAAGCTAAAGTAATTGGCAGTGTACACTATGAAATGGTAGGTATTATGAATGTTAATTTTATGGAAATAGAATCCCTCCATGTAATTTTTAAGTTTTGCATGTGGAATGTTGGCAACTTATATTAAGTATATTTTTCTTAGAAATATTTATTTAATTTAAATTCATGTAAGTAGCAAGTAGTTGTATCTTAGGCAAAGCCTAAATATTTTAACGTTGTGTCTCTTCTTTTTTCTTCAAGCAATCCAGCATCTGTAGAGCTGCAATTCATTATGGTATCATAGACAACGATGGTGGTTGGGTTGATATCACTAGACAAGGAAGAAAACATTATTTCATCAAGTCCAATAGAAATGGTGTTCAAACGATTGGGTAAGTACCCAAATGATCTTTTGGACTGGATGATTTTAAATTGTAACAATGAATTAAAACATTCTTTTAGAGCAAAGTGTAGAAGCATTTAATTTATAAAGAGAGAAGTTGGTAGTTTTCAAGATTTGTTTTAGCTACATGATTTCCATAGATTGAAAAGGAGAAAAAGGATCTAAATTCTGCTTATAAAGGGTATGGTTTGAATTTTCAAAAGAGTTCCATTAAGAATGCGTAAAGTGTAAGAATGTGATCCTTAATGTAAAGCGGTGAATTTTTCAGCTATTACAGATAATACCCCAGAGAAAACTAATTAATTTGCATATTCTTTCTGCCTTGTTTAGGGAAATGGCTTGTTTCATGCAACAGTAATTTTTTAATGAATTAAGTTAGACTACTAGGTAATGAGCATTTGGAAAAGTTAGCTAAGTCTATAGTATACCATTTTGCCTTCCTTTGTCAGTCTAAATATAATTCAATACCATCAGAAGCATTGATTACCTTTTTCAATGTCTTTGATATTATGCAAACTACTTTATTCTAAAACACTGCATTTTTGTTCATTTTCTATAGAAGTAGAAACAATCTTTTGAAATCTTTGTGTGGTGACTTTTTTCTTTCTTTGATACTGGGGATGGAGCCAGGGGCTCTTTACCACTGAGTTATATCCCCTTTTTAATTTTTATTTTGAGATTAGACCTTATTAAGTTGCTAAGTTACTATTTAAATTGCTGAGGCTGGCCTTGAATTTGTAATGTCTTGCCTCAGCCTCCCAAAGACTCTGGGATTACAGGTATGAGCCACCATGCTTAGCAGCATTTTTTTTTTCTTCTAAGTAAAACAACAATAACAATAATAATAAAAAAAGCCCAAACTGCCCCCCCCAAAAAATTGTCGAACTTCAGACAATGTGTTTCTTAGCAAATATGATGTAGTCTTCTTTGTAACTATGAGTTCATCAAACTTCACAGCAGGATTAAGCTGGAATTCATAGTTGTAAAAAATAAGTTATTAAAACCTCTTAAAATTTGTGGAATGTGCTTTGATATAGATAGTTTGTTCAGAGGCTTGATATGTAGGTTTTAGCTACTTGCAAAACAGTCTAGTAAAATATATTTACTGGAATATTTGTTAGATAATTCATTCAGCAAAATTTATAGATTACATCAATAAGTAATTATTAGTTATTAGTTTTTAAGCCAAGCACTGGATATTGTATTAAAGAACATTTATTGTTTTATTTTTTTCTCTTAAGGGTAAGTTTTGCTTGTCTATCATGGAAATTCTCTTGAAATATGAAGTGTACTACATTTGATAGGTTATATACTCTGTGACTCAAATGATGTTATTGGGAGGGGTTGTTACATTACTGATGATAAATATTAAATATTGAATTCGAAACTGAAAGAAATAAAAGAGTTTTGAGATTTTCCACCTTTAGTCCTGAGCTAATGTGTTCAGAGGGTAAACACATTATATCCATGTTAAAGTACCATCACAAAAATCCTTACCTTCTGCAATAGATGTTTATCTCAAAATCTGGATATGCATAAGCCAATTAAAATTTTGACTATAATAGTGTACTTAACTTTATATTCCTATTTTTAATAATTCATATTATGAGGAGAGGTTCATTCATTTGCTATAGACAATCACTAAATATGAGGGTAAATAAAAATTGATTAATGCACACTCCTTTAAGGTGCTTATTTTGTAGCCTTTTATAACATTGTCCTGTATTTGGGTTCCATGGAAACAGGGAATTAGTGTTTGAGGAATTTTAATTTTGGTATGAAACCAATGTGTAGATAGTATGTGTATTGCTTTGTGCTATTATCTATTTTGGGGATTTGTAATGGAAAAGAAACTACCCTCTAATGTTAAGAATTGAAGGTAATATGGATTTAGCCTAGGTGATGTATTTTTATGTTACTACTGATCTAAGTATTTTAATGAAAAATGTTTTAAAAATATAGTGTGCAACTGGGGATATAGCTCAGTTGGTAGAGTGCTTGCTTTGCAAGCACAAGGCCCTGGGTTCAATCCCCAGCACTGCAAAACAACAACAGCAACAACAAAATAACAAAATAACAACAACAACAACAACAATATATATATATATAGTGTGCATGACTCTGAAAGGCTGAAAGGCCCAGGAGTTACACTGATGAAGATGCCTAAAAGCAAATGACTGACATTGTGTCTTTTTATCTTCAGCAAATATCAGTCTGCTAATTCCTTCACAGTCTCTAAAGTAACAGGTGAGCCTTTTTATTATTTTATTTCCTTATTATTGTGTGTTGGGTTTTTACTTCTAACAGAGTCACTTACAGTTTTGTGCTTTTATTCTTCAGTTCAGGCTGTGACTTGTGAAACTACTGTGGAACAGCTTTGTCCATTTCATAAGCCTGCTTCACATTGCCCAAGGTAATGTTTTCTGAATTTTCTTATTTTTTTAACCTGTGTGTGTGTGTGTGTGTGTGTGTGTGTGTGTGTTTATGGTTTTGGCCTGTTTTTATGTAAAACTCTGTGTCTCCAGGATTCAAAGTTGTATATGATCTTGAACTGTTAAGCAGGAGGGAGTGATGGAACTTAACAAACTCCATGCACTCTTGGCCCTAATGTGTCTTCTTCAAATGCGAAAGTACTTTCTACTGTTCTGTAATGGCAGGGCTTGTGCATATGATTTGTATGTTCATATATGCTACAGAGAGTTCTGCATTAGTCTGCTTGGGCTATTATGACAAAATGCCACAGACCAGATGGTATAAATAACAGAAATGTTTTTCTCACAGTTCTGGAGGTTTGGGATGTCCAAGATCAAGTTGCCATATGATTTGCTTACTGATGGGGGCTCTTTCTCGCTGGCAGGCAGCTCCATGTATTTTGTGTCTTCACACGGTGGCCAGGAGAAAGAGCTTGCTCCCTTGTACCTCTTCTTATAGGTCACTAATCCTTATATTTGGTAAGGGACTCTCCCTCATTACATCATTTAATCTTAATTCCCTCCATAAAGGCCCTGTCTCCAAATAGAGTCACATTTGTTTAGACTTCAACATAAGAATTTTGAGAGACAAAAACATTCCTTCCGTAACATGTTCTTTCCACAGAAACTGAAATGGTATATTTTTATCATTGTTACTCGGTTTCTAAGTTAATCTAATTGCTGCTCATAAGTCGAAAGGCCTATGTCTGCTTTTCTTTTATGTTTTGAATACATTCTTAACAATTATAATGGAATTTATCTGCTATAAAATAATGAAGTGAAAGACTTCACTTTTCTTGGTCAAGCTAAGAGGAAAACTGTGAGAGAAGTATTATGTCCACAAGCCGTCATCAACCCAGAGGAAAAGTAAACTATGTGCCTACACCTGCTATCTTAGTAATAGGCATGCTACTTTCCAAACCAGTAATGAGATTTAGAGAAATAAGGGTACTTTTATGATTTATATTTTCTAAAAAAAAATTTAAGGAATCTAATTATACAGTAAAATTTATTTATTTAGGAAAAGCCCTTTTAAAATTGAAGTAGTATCTCAAAGAATGAGCTTATTGATAAAATAACAGAAGAGGATGATATTGATATAGGAAAGCAAGAACTTCATTATTTTCGTTAGGAAGAAATTTCTCAATTATAGATGTGATTTAAATAATCAGTTCCTTCACATAGGAATATCTAACCTGTTTCCTTTTGAACACCAGTTCCTTTTGTTTCTACTCTAATGCAAAAATAATGTTGTCATGTTTTTGGTTAGCTATTTGGTGCATACCTGATTTGAGACTTCTGAATTCTTCAGCATATGTATTTTATGAAGTCAACAGGTTACTAAGTGGATGGAGTACTTTGAGGATCCCTTACTGTATGAAATTCTTTGTATATTTTTTTACCATATGACCACAAATGAACTATATGTTAAACATTTTTGACCTTGGGGGCACTCAACCACTGAGCCACATCCCCAGCCCAATTTTGTATTTTATTTAGAGACAGGGTCTCAATAAGTTGCTTAGTACCTGGCTTTTGCTGAGGCTGGCTTTGAACTTGCAAACCTCCTGCCTCAGCCTGCCAAGCTGCTGGGTTATAGGTGTGCACCACCATTTCCGGCTATGTCAAACATTTTCCTTATAAAAATGTAATCTTCTGTTACTAGAGCTTCACCAATTATGCTATTTCAAAACTCACAGATTTGATTAAATCACTGTTTTGTAATTTTGGAGAATTTTGTAGGATTTTTTCAGACTAGTCCTGTACTTACAGATTGTATTTTTACAGGGGGAAGTGGAGATATATTGCTAGGTGAAGATGGTAAACTTTAGCATCACAATATATAAGAAATGCAGGGATTTTAGAATTACACATTTATAAATATTTATTACTTACCATATGCCAATACTATACTAGGGCCCATGCAGCCAAATGACTTGGACTAAATAATAAGCATAATCTCTGTGGAACATTCCACTATAAAGTCTTTCTCTAGTACCTGCTCAATAAATGATAATTTTCTCTCTCTCACAGTCTGTGTATCAATATTTTTCCCAAAGATAGAAATCATTCAAGTAAAATATTAATTAATAATTCATACTTCTTGGCTTGTTCCAGGAAGGGAAGTATCCAAAAAAGAAAAATGATATACGGTTGTAAATATTAACTGTGTTATAATAAATTTATTATAATAAATCTTAGAAGTAATAATTTATAGGTAATTTTTACTTTATGTATTTTGGAAAGCACCTCCCTATGCACTTTTTAACTTTTTAAAATTTTAGACACTAGTAAAACCAAGATTGTCTTTTCTCAGGTAAAATTTTTAATAGTTCATAAGTTAGGTCCTAATGATATCACGGATATAAAAGTTTATAACTTTTAGAGAACCATGTAATTGATGTATCTGCCTTAGAGTTTCATTTCACTTAGAGTGTATATTCTGGAGAAGAATGGAAAGATAATAAAAATAAATTAGCTAATGAAGGACATGGATCAGGACTTACTTGCATAAGTCATGTCCTTAGGAGCTTTCATAGCTGGCAGAACAACCCAAAATAAACTGTAGAAATTGTGTGTGTTTGTATTAGTGGAAATCTTATCCTGCTTTATATATATATCTATAAATAATTAGGTCTTTAAAATCTTTTGAATGCTTTAGAGGTAAAAGTAGGTGTCAAACCTTGTCACCATTTTTATTCAAGGCTTACAGGCAGAACATAGGTAATGGAATGTTGACTAGATCATTGCCTACCTTCTCTGTAGAATGTAACAAGATGTTAAAAATAGAGAGAGATAGTACACAAGCAAGAAAGTCCCCTCCACCCCCTTTTTTTTTAACCTGAACTTTAGTTATTAATTCAACTTGAGGCTGTTGACTTTGGCCTTCCGCAAGCCAAGTGCCAAATATGAGCAATGTAGAGTTCACGCAGCATGACCGTAAGGGTACAGCAGGTAGTTTTACAACCAAAGGGAAGGCAGTGAATGTCCAACAGTTCCCAAATACAGCCAGCTCACTTTCCAGTCTCTGGAGACACCCTTCATTCTGCAAAATGACAGACACTGTCTTTTGTAGCAGTCAGTTGTTTAATTCAAAGTTACAAAAACTCAGATTCATTTATCTCTTATTTTTTCAATGGTTCTGGTTTAGATATTGTATGAAATATGTACATGCTAAAGTGTACCATGTTATGCACATTTTAGAAATAAGAACTGTAGCTATTTCTTAAAAGGTATCCTAAGGAAGGGCTACCTCGATTGGCAAAGTAATTTCAATTGAAGTTTTTGGAATACTTTTGGAAAAAATCATTCATACCATCATCCATCAGTGATTTTCATGTAGTTGTGATGTTGAGAGTCTCATTTAATACGTAAAAATAAATATATATTCTTTCCAGTGTTAGTTTTAATTTCCTTTTAGTGCATGAATATGTGTTGGCATGCCGACTTGCACGTGTGTGAATGTGTGTGATGGGGGAGAGAAAGAACTAAGAAGAACAATTGATTTTTAAAAAATGTGCTACATGACAGTTTTATAAACTCTGGAAATAGATTTGAAAATATTTTTGATTAAACACTGATAACTGGACTTCATGTTTAAATAAAAAAGTTTTTGTAAATATGTTTTAAATGAACTAAACCAGTCAGATAACAGGCAATAGGATATCTGGAAAAAGAGTGTTCTAAGCAAAGAAGAAGGTAAGCACAAAGGATTATATCCCGAGGCAGGGTCATATTGTGTTTAAGAACCAGCCATCAGACCACAATGACTGGAGCAGTGAGAAAGGAGAAGAGGCATATTTTGCTGTAAAATCAGAAAGTTAATGGGGATACTGAATATGCAGGGCTTATTGGCCATTCTAAGCATCTTGTCATTTCTTCCAAATGAGATGGAAAGCACTTGGAGTATTTGAAGCAGAGAAATGACATGTTTAAACTTGTACATGTGGACATAGATTGGAGAGGGCCAATAGGAGCTAGTAGATCCCAGGAGAGTCTGTTGCAGTCAGTTTGACAGTAGATGATAGAATCCAGAGTTGCTGAGCTTGAGATGCTTAGGAATGCCCTGATCTTAGATGTATTCTAAGGTATAACCAATAGAAATGATTGGCTTGAATGTAAGGTGTGAGATAAAGAAAGGGACCACAGGAAGAATAAAGGTTCTGGCTGAGACTCCTACAATAATGGAGTTACCATGTATTGTGTTGGGGATCCTACAAAGTAATGGATTTGGGGAGTAGAGATTAGGAATTCTGATTTATATGAAATAAGTTTGAGATATTTATTACATCTAACAGGAGGTGTTGAAGAAGCAGTAGGACATAAAATTTTTTGATAAAAGAAGATCCAACTGTAGATATAAATTTAGAAATCAAGTGTTTGTAGATGATAATTAAAACCACAAATTGAATGTAAGACAAAAAATGTAAGCATAGAAAAGAGAAACTCCCGAGATGTTATGACAGTGACGGATTTTCCTAGTGGTCTGTTTACTACATTCTACAGACACAAGAGTAGCAGATTGTCTAGTACATAGAGACGCTTCTCTGATGCTTTCTTCTGCTTTGAATCCCCAAGTTAGAAGCCTTCCTGAGTAAATTTAAGAAATCACATTTGTCTGAAACCTGGAAGTGGATAAAATAAACAGAAGCAATTGTGCCAACTGCCTGCTTGTACAATTGACCTTCTTCAGGAGAGAAAACAATGAATAGGGTTTATAATGTTGAGTTTAGTTCTGTGTATGAATGTCTATGTTTTTATTAATAAGAAAGACTGAAGTAAGCAGCCTACTTTATACATTGTTTTTTCAGAGTATACTGTCCTCGAAACTGTATGCAGGCAAACCCACATTATGCTCGTGTAATTGGATCTCGAATTTACTCTGATGTAAGTATCTTAATTACTACAGATCTCAATATTCATGCATATATAAAAATACGTATGCTTTAAATGTATAAATATGCCTTTATGAACCAAATATATATGTACCAACAGACATATTCGTGGAACAGGTACTGAAAAATGGATAGTCATATGGAAATATGAGTGTACAATAATTTATTTTGCACAAATTTTTCTTTATATCATTTAAATATATCATTTTACCCACATTGTTGTTGTTGCATTGTAATGATGGGATTTTTGTGACATATTCTTATATGCACACAATATAAAATATAATTTGGCCAATATCACTCCCCAGCATATATCTTTCCCATATATCTTATATCAGGCACTTGAAGAAATAACCTGGAGGCATTCTTTGAAAGGAAAATGCATTTTGGTTTTCTTTAGTCTTCCTTTTAGTTCATCGACATCTGAAGTATGCATTGGACAATTACCAATTTACTAAATGTATGGACAGTATCCTAATGAATATGACTATGTCGAAGTCACTGAACTCTATGCCTTTTTAAAAGAGGTTGAATTGGTAAATCTTGCTCTATGTAAATTATTCCTTAATAAACCTAGATAAAAAATTTTAAAAAGGTATATTTGAAAAATAGCTTAGAATAAAAATCAGATCATTCCTTAAAGTATATACAAAAGGAAACTAGTTGCAGGTATGCTGTAGTAGATGAGTGGGTTGAACAACAAATATTAACCACGGTCGCTTTCTTATGGATAAAGGCACTTTGAGCAAGGTTTAAAATGTTGGTTGGTAGAGGGGATTATGGAACATCCTGGGTGATTTGAGTGATATCTTCAAAGACATGGAGTAAATGTGTTGCCTGTAGCCATAGCAAATAGCTTTGCTCCTCTCTAACTGTTAAGAATTGGAGCGAAGAGGGTCCATAGCCAAATTAGTCTGAGAGAGAGAGGAATAATCTGCTCCTGAAATGTGTAGATGAAGAGTCTGAAAGTGCATGCTGATGCGTTTAGATTCTATACAGTAGATATCTAGAAACTGTTACAGATTTCTAAACCAGAGAGTTACAAAAACAAATTTAGGAATCTTCTAATGTACATATTCAATAGAATATTACAGAAATCTGATTGTGTAAAGAAGTCTGAAATATGCACATTACCACCTTGTTTCTCTTGACAAATTCATTTGGGTCCAGAATTTTTCCAATTCAGCTTTACCTTTGAAATTATTCTCCAAGTTTCCCATGCTTTAGGGGGTTGCATTATTATTGTCTGCAGCTTAAACATCCTTATGGAGATACCTGGAATTTGCTAGTCCTCACATTGGTGCTTATATTCTTATCTCTGTTTGACATACACCCATTTTGAAAATTTCTCTGTCAAAATCATGGTCATTTCTTATATTCTACATTATTGCTACTTTCTCTGTGAGGTACATTGCTGGCTCTCCTAATCCAAATATGAGTTCATCCTGCTTTCAACCCCTATTGTGTCGCTTTTAGCACTTACCCTATTTTGTTAGGTATCATGTTGGTTACTCTGTCTCTCTTATTAGTTTGTGAGTTCCTCCAGGGCAGCAGCTGGGCTACCCATCATTTTTTCATCACTTCACTGATATCTGCCAAGCCGTGCTTGTTCCTGCCCTGACAGAACTTAGAGTACACAGTGACATCAGACATTAAGCAAGTACCGTACACATAAATATTTGCTGAAAACAACTAATGAATGTGTAGGAATGTGTGTATCTGGACTCCTCAGAGACTTCCAGAAGCATCGTTCCTTCCAACTTTTCCCTTTAAGCACCAGAACTTTTAATTTTAATCATGCCTGTTAAGTCTTTTAAAATTGCCCATATACTTCTGTACCTTTAAGCTATCATTTTCTAGAATTAGGGTTTGTTAGATCTTACATCCTGAGATCATTTTATCTTCCTATCTCAGTGACATGGGAAGGTAATATGTATTATTATATAGGTCTTTTAGGGATAAGTTGCAGTATAAAGATTACAGTCACATGGGAAGTTCAGAGTCAGATTAAATCATTAATTGCCAGTCTTCCCAGTTCCTGTAAAATATATGATCTCTTCAATAAGGTTGATATGGAAAGGTATGCATGAGTCCATCAGATTGCTCTCTCTGACTTTCTCTTCCTTTCCTCTCTTTTTTTTACACTGTAAAGCTGAAATTTGCACATTTTGCTGCTTTGAACTATTATTTATAGTTTATTACAGATTGTTAATTTCATATTCATTAAAAAATTCTACTGTATTCACAGATAAAATTCTTATTTCTTTTCAATAATATATTCTTATAAAGTATGGATATGGACAAAAACCTTCTGACTTTTGAACTCAGTAGGAATGCCTGCTGACTGCTTAGCTGTGAGCAAAACAATAGTCTCAAAACATCATAAAGTGTTTGGATTTAGTGAATGTTATTATCTAAGCACTTTTGTTGCCTTGGGAAAAAATGCTGATATTACCCTTTTAACAGAATAGGAAAAATGTGTACAGAATTGTTTCTATTTCCATAGAAATAGAACTATGAACTGTTATGAACTGCTTTAGATATAATTATGAATTCAGTGTGGGACTTTAAAATGGTAAATAAAATGCCTCCTCATAGTCCAGACACACAGTTTTAGATGTGTGGTATTTTTGTGAGATAGGAAAATCATGAGAAGGATTAAACAGCCTGGCTGCAGGCTCTCTGAGCTAATAACTACTGACTGATGGCACAGAGTTCAGAGCACAGTGAGAAAGCAAGGTCATGGAAGATATACACGCTTATGTGAACTTAAAAAAGCATATTCAATCACCCGCATGTGCAGAGAGATAAGAGCAGAACATGCCAGTGAGACTGGGAAAGACCCATGGGGATATGATGTGGGTCACTCTATGCTGAAACAGTTCAAGTATTTCCTGTTGTGGGATTTCCTTAGCCTACACTCAGCTATTGGCAAATTTTGGTAGAACATTTGGATTAAAGCCAATAGTAAAATCAAGAAAAGGCTGTGATAGACCAAGAGAAATTATTTGACTTTTAGGATCCATTTAAAACTTTTGAAATTATTAGACCTGACACAATAATTTTCTCCACAGAAATTTTATTCAATTCAGATTATGTAACTGGTACATTATAAAAAAAACCATTTTTCTAGTACTCAATGTCAGGTCTTTCAAACCAGGGCCTTGCAAATATAAGTAGAAGCTCTAATTTTCCTTTTTATCATAAATATTTTATTAGTGCATCATAATTACACGATAGTGGAATTCATTGTTATGTATTTATACATGCACACAATATAACCATATAATTTGGTCAATTTGAGTTATTCTTTTTAAAAAAAATTTTAAAGATGTTGATGGACCTTTATTTTATTCATTTATTTATATGTGGTGCTGACAATCAAACCTAGTGCCTCACACATGCTAGGCAAGCATTCTACCACTGAACCACAACCCCAACCCCATCAATTTGTATTATTCTTTAAGGCAAAATATTTCTGCATAGATTATATTGTTTAATAGGAAAAAAACTTCCTATTTAATATATACCCATATTTTGCAAATGGACCACAGAGATATATAGAACTATGGTTATATGTAAGTCAACTGAACACAGATGAGGACAGATAATCCAGCCTATGAACATTTCATCAGATTGATCTCAGTATACATCAGCAAAAGCTAAAATTTAGTAATGACAAATAGGCCCCTGAGGAGATGAAAGGACCTAATTTGCTTTTTTATTGCTTTGACTATAAAAGCCTGCTTTTTGTACAGGACTAGTATTCGTAGATCAGATGGTGGAGGGCTGTTACCATGGCAGCTGCCCTTAAGATCTACCTTCAGACTTGCTCAGAATTGGCTTTGACTTTGTGACTTTTCAGACATTCCTTTATGTGCAAAACGTTGTCTATTCACTCCTACGTGGCTGCATAGACAGATGTCAGCAATAGAAAAACAGGCTGGGCACGTTCAGCAGTACTCTCCGAATAGTGGCATGCTTTTTCCTTGCCTCCTCAGCTGTCCAGTATCTGCAGAGCAGCAGTCCATGCTGGGGTGGTTCAAAATCATGGTGGTTATGTTGATGTCATGCCTGTGGACAAAAGGAAGACTTATACCGCTTCTTTTCAGAATGGAATTTTCTCAGAAAGGTAAAAGCAAGCATATATATATATATATATATGTATGTATGTGTGTGTGTGTGTGTGTGTGTGTGTGTAATTGTTTTCATGTACCTGCCTCATTACGTATGATTGATGTACAGTGGACCCACTTGAACATGATTTCAAAGTTAAGTGGCCAAGCTTGTAGGTTTCCTTGACATACTTGTATAACAACTGGTTTTCCAGGGGTGGGAGAATCTACAGTACCAGAGGTGCCTGTCTCCTACAGGCTTATAAAAATCAACATGGAAATCGGATTACAAGTCAGAACCACTCTTTTGTTAATTGCTCTTATAATTAGGAAATTTCTTTCATCCTCTTTTGGATTTTCTAGATTAGTTTTTATATTTAATTCTTTCTAGGTGAACAAGGCACTGAATATTTCTCTAATCCTGTTATCTGGCAAAGTATTTGACAAAAAACAATCTGTCTGATTTTCCCTAGAACCAAATTCTCTTTTGGACTGGAACTTGGATGCCTTGTACATTGTAAATGAACTCTTTCAGGTCCTTTCATAGTATTTTGCTCATTAGTATTATATATACTTTAGAGATTTGAGAAAATTCATGTGGCTTACCTTATCAAGTATTGATAATATGATAAATGAACCTTCAATGATTTTTTGAAATTATTGGTACTCTGAAAGTAATGTTCAGTCCTATTTATTTGTATGGACACAAAATAAAACCCCTAACTTTTAGATGTTTTCCTGGGATTTTCAAAATTGCCAATGGAGGATTTACATATCAACTAGTTACTCTAAAGAACACCACAGGATGTGCCATGCAGAATATCTAGGCTGTCTTTCACATAGCCACATGGGTGTCAGCCTCATAAAAAACAAATCTGCATTTAGTGTCTGTTTTCAGATGAGATGATATCAAGAGGCCAGTATTGAGAAGGGGATTTCTCAATAACCTGCCTCCTGGCCTTGAGAATTAGATATGATATGTAACGTGAATTCTTGAGTTACAGAATCTGATATGCCCTTTTATAAACTAACCTGAATGATGTGGTTCCACTTCTTAAACTCATTTTAAAACTGTAAAATAATGTCCTAACAAAACTGAGAATAATAATTTTGGAGTACCTAATGTGAATATTCCAGATACTTATGTATTCTGGCACAGCTTCATCAACGGCCCCATAATGTCAATTCAGTTCTGTAAACTCTGATTTATATGCGTGTTAACTAATGTTTCAAGTTGATTAAATAATTGACGTGCCTGAGCTCATATACCTTAATAATCCCTGAGCTGAGACTCTGCACTAGGGCTATGGGTTCAGAGATACACCTTGAACTTGACTATTTGCTTGTATGAAAAACTTGGTGTGTGTGTGTCCATGCACACATGTCTTTGTGTCTGTGTCACATGTGCACATCTGTGATTTCTGCATCATTTTCCCACTTTAAAGTTCTCTCCCTTTTGTTGTATACAAATAAATACATGAAAGGACTTACACTTTGTCTCTTTCTTAGCATTCATTATGTTGCTCACTCATTGTTTTTAAAATTTTTTAAGATTATTAAGCCAATAGAACTCTGTAAAAAAGTAAAAACTTCGAGTTGATTAGAAGAAATAATGATTAATGGCCTTATCAATATGTTTTACTTTCTAGACATTTAAGCAAAATGTAGCTTAATCATTGTTACCAAATAAAAAATAAACAATTTAGTAAAGAGTAAAATTTATGGTTCTGCATTACTTTTAACTTCTGTTTTTAAAAGTACTTCCAAAATGACACTGTGTGCTCTGTGGGGTGTGTGTGTGTGTGTGTGTGTGTGTGTGTGTGTGTTTCCATTTTGGTGAAGAACTTTTTGGATCTTTTCAGACTTCACCATTAAATTTCCTCACTAACATTTTTCTTGAGAATGTAGATGTTAAGAAGAATTAATCTGTGTGATAGCAATATAATTTAAATTCTCAGAAGCAATTATGACCTACTACTCTACAGAATTGCTGAAGTATCAGTCATCTTTTTGACTTGGAGTTAACTTTTAGCTATAAAAATCAGTTGTAGACTGAGTCTCAGCATTACCTCAAGAAAGCGGTGCAATGGGTGTCTGTTTTATTAGAATCAAAGGAAATAAAATATGAAAACATGATCCAGACTTTGTGACATTTTATAGAGACTACTCTTATCCCTATTGTTCATCTTAAATTCCTTTAATAAACTTGCAGTCTAGCATACAACCGAGATTTAAAGAATTATGTCAGCCTCCCTCACACATTCCCATGGCTACAAATTATAGTGGCCTTAGAAAGTTGACCATCTGGGTTTGAATAACTGCTTTCTTACCTGTCATAAGACAGCATGATTTATTAGAAGGATTATGTGTAGAGATGACATCAGTTTTTTTTTTTTCATTTTTTCAGTTTACAGAATCCTCCAGGAGGAAAGGCATTCAGAGTATTTGCTGTTGTGTGAAATGGAACACTTGGATGGGGATCATAAAGACTATTCCAAATGTCTGAAGTTTGTATAAAACTGTAACAATACTGTACAGAAGATAGCAGCTATTTTCAGCCCCCTAAAAGTGTCAACTGCATATAAATTGACAGACAAAATCTATAAAATAAAACATGGGACATTAGCTTTGAAAAAAGTAATGAATATGTAATAGTTTTAGAAATCCTGTGTTAAATATTGCTATATTTTCTTAGCAGTTATTTCTACAGTTAATTACATAGTCATGATTGTTCTACATTATATATGTTATATTGTATGGTGCTTTGTATATGCCACTAATAAAACAAATCTCAATATTGAATGTGAATGGCCCTCAGAAAATTATCTGGTGCATTTAAAAACAATCATCTCTGAAAGAAATCTTTTTATCATTTTCCTCAGCGTTTGTGTTACCTGTACTCAATCTCAAGTTGTTTTCCACTTAATACCCGTTTTTTTTTTTCTTTTGTTAAGTTTAGGAATGTAGAATAGTAAATCCTGTTATTGCACTCGTTACTTTGTATAAAATAACCCTTTTAATATCCAAATGAATCTATTAAAATGTTTGGTTTCTTGGGAATGGCTTTAATAGTAAAAGGAATAATGTCAAAGTAGTGGTATGAAAGCATTTCTAGTGGTCATGTAGTCAGTGTGGTTAAGCATGGGCAGCCTTAGCTTCCTGTGCAAGGTTTAAATTGAGGTTACACATTGTCTTTTGAATCCTGGCAAATACTCCTGCAGGCCAGGACGTATAATAGCAAGCATTCTAACAAAGGTGAACTAATGTATTGCATCACCATTGCCACTGATCTTCATAATGGCAAATGGCCTTGTGTATAAATGTTGTCATATTATGGTGCCTATAGTGGTGATATGTTTGTTTCTGTGAAAAATGTTTTGTGCTTTGAGACTAAAAATCTGTAAAATGTTACTTTTGGTATTTTTTTCTGCTGGTGAATTTATTCATTTCCTATAAACATATTAAAATTAACAATGTTTCAAAGTATTGTTTTCAGTCTTTTTGCTTGATGCATGCTTTGATTTAGAAGTAGTATTGCAATAAATGAGCACAATGGGTAGAAATCATCTAAATGTGACTTATTAACTATTTCAGTTAATTTTTGCCTTACTGTACCCAAAATACCTGACAACAACAACTTAGAGGAAAAGTTTAGTTGGGGCTCACAGTTTCAAAGGTCTTATTTCGTAGACAGCTTTCTCCATTGCTCTGGGCCCAAGGTGAGGCAGTACATCCTGGGAGAAGGGCCCTCGGGGGAAAGCTGCTCCCCTCATGGCTCAGTCTGGAAGCAAAATGAGAGGGGGAGGGGTAGATGTGCCCTTCCGGTGACCCACCTCCTCCAGCCACACCTCACCTGTCTACAGTTACCACTAATCAGTCCATTTAAACTAGGATGGACTAATTAGATTATAGCTCACATAATCTAATCATTTTACCCCTCTATACTTTTCTGCACTAACAGGAGCTTTTAGGGGACAACTCGTATACTTAAGGTATTTTTAGAGAGTAATTGAGCAGTGTTTAGAGCAGATAAATGGGAGATCATTTACATGCAGGGATCAGGGATAGCAAGCAGGCTGGAAAATTCAAAAGAAAAGAATCACATAAATAACTGCAAGAAGGCAAATGGTGAGTGGACCAAAATTTCATAATTATTTATCAAGATTCAGCAGATAGATGGGTGGTTCAGAATATGAAAAGCCAAAAGATAATGATTTATATATTAAAAATTCAAAACTTATACCATTTTTGTGGGAGCACTTTTTCCAAAACATACATTACCACCTTTTTAAATAGTGTGTATGGATTCACTCTTCACTGCTTATCCCACAGTAGGGACTTCCTATCAATTCTGTGAGTTATACAGTTTCTTGATTTGTCCCTAGGTAGAACTCCCTCATCAGATTCCTGTAAGTATTGCAACATCACTCACTGGAGTCTCTTTATTGTGTCCCTCTCATTTCCTTTTCAATGCATGGGTCTTTTTTTCATTGGAATCTCTTCCTTTCCTGAGTTTCCACTGCTTAAGAAAACCAAACTTCATTGTAAAAGCGTTTAAGAACCTACATGGTCACATTATATTGTCTTTCTTCTACACAAGACTATGCCCTTGAGTAAGTTACTAAACTTTCTATTCTTCGGTTACCCACACCTATAAAGTTGGATAGATTACATCTCATAGAGAGTGCTCTCAGAATCAATTGTGACATTATGTGTAATGTACTAAAAAGAACATTACACAAATATGTGGTCAGTTCTCATTTTTTTCATTATTTTTATTATTATTTACCTTGAAAAACTATGTACCTATCATACTGTACCATTTATCCTTTGACACTTCAATAAATGTGAAATCTTTCAGGAATTTTTCTCTAATTATCTTGGTAATAATTAAAAGCTCCCTACATTATACCATTTTAATTTGTCCCTATTAATTATTAAATTTATCTTGTGTTATAGCTAGTTCTTTAAATTTGACAGTAAGTTTTTGAGAATGGTAATGCTGTTATGCATCTCTACTTAAGAGCACAATTAACTGAATGAGTTTGCACTTATTGTCCTCTATAAGTGGTGGGTCTATATTATTAAATGAATATTACAACAATTCCTAATTTGATTGTTGATAACATAAGTGAATTTTTTTTGCACATTCATAGTGGAAGGTCAACACTAATATAAAGTATTATAGCTCATGACGATGATAGACTTTTTTGTGTGGATTTACAACAGGTCCATACTTATTGAATAAGTATTGGCATCATTATTTTAGCTTTTTAGGTTTAATAAACCACATTAATGACTTTAGTATCTTCATCTATTAAAAATAATTCCTAAATTTCAAACAAACAAGAATAATACAAAAATAAATCTAATCCATTAGGTAATTTATATATTAGTGTCTACTTTCCTATTCAATATTATATTTTAAAATTTACTGTTCTTTAATATTTCAAAAATAGGTTTGAAAGAAATTTCGACTCTTCTAAATAATGAGATAAGCAAGGAAACACTCATTTTCTCAAACACAAAACTTCAGATTTGGAGTTTAAGCTAATTTATTTCACAAAGAATTACATTGTTTAAGTTGATTTAAAAAAACTTGTATGAGGTGATATTTCTACCCTGGCACCATAACATTCAGGAGCTGAAGAAATAGTTGAGTGAAATAATCTGATCCTCTTTCATTCATTTGTTGGAATTAAGGCTAAATTGTATCAGTCTGAGATTTTAAAAAGGCAGACACTCTCTTTAGAGTCTGGTACTGCTTAGCAATTAAGTATTCTTTATTCTTATCCTCCAATTCTCATGTATGTTGTACAAAATAATCAGTGTGGAAAACAATGCTAATAACTAAACATCCTTGCACTAGACCATTAAGTTTTGGAAACTAAGATTTCAGTGATTACTAAAATCTATTTTCTAATTAAAGCCATAATTGTTGTCAATTATGTTTATGACTATGTTCATCAAGATGAAAGGAAGAGGGCACACACAAGATTAACTGGAAAGCTCAATTTTAAAAGACATATGCACAGAAGATGAATTAGGAATCCAGGATTTATATTTAAAAGGCATGAATTGATTTAAAATATCAATTTTCTAATAGCAATCAAGTTGCTAAAATCCAACCTGATTGAGTCCTGAGGGTTACGCATAAAAGAATTTTTAAAAACCTTCGTGAAAACAGCATGCCTAGGAACAATACAAGGAAAAAAAATGGCAAAAAAGACAAATACAGTGGCCTCTCCTGTGCTTTCAGGTTTTGTTCATTCAAGAAAATATATTGAATTCCTATAATCTGATCAGTGAAGATATGCCTATAAGCAAAAATGTCCTCAGGAAACTGGAATCTAGTGAGGGAGACATATTAATCAGACATATTAATTATAATCACACAAACAGGAAATATCTTATGGCAGGAACATTCTGGAAACAACAGCAACAAAAAAGAAGGTCAGTATGTTTTCAGGGCATAGACCAAGAGATGTGTATATGAGTCTGGACCAGAGTGGGGGAGCAGAGAAGCCTGGACAGAACCTCTCCAGGATTCAAATGCACTGTTGGAGCTCAAAGAGATGCCCGGATTGAATTAGTAACATGACATGGCAGGTGTCAATACACTCAAAAGGCACTCAGGAATTCAGAGTTTGAGCAGATAAGCAAAATTACTGAATACATTCTATGAAGATATCGATCTTAGAGTTCTCTATCACTTTATAATAAAGTGCTTTCATACTCTAGGAACCTAATGAATTTGACTCTTAAGTGATTAAAATGTCTGTAAGCCAGGATTGTGAATGATTTTATGGGAGGGGAATGGGGGTAAGATGTGTTGAACACCAACCATGTGTTAGAGAAATCACTCTACATTTCATGTTGATTCTTAAAACAAACCCAGAGACAAGATTATTTTTCCATTCTTAAATGCTAGAATGCAAATTCCAAAAGGTTAAGCAAAATTGTGTGTACATTTGAGAAATGTGATTCACATCTCCATTCTCTAAGTGCAAAGTCCTCGCTCCTCTATTGGATCACCCCCACAAGACCTTTCTGCTGGGACTGTGAATGACCTCAATAGTTCCTCCCATGCCAGGTTTAGAAACAGAAAATTTTATAATCCTTGACTATGCCAAGAATTTGCTAGATGTACGAAGATCTGTAGAAAAGGAATAGAGATAATAGCTTTCTTTCCAAGAGGCCTATAAGAAAGATGAAAAGAATATTGGTTCAGGAAACATCAAAAAAAGATGAGGTTTGTGTTCCACAGATTTTGAATCAGTGGGCCACTTGTCCCAGGAAATACACTGAATGCCCCTCCCCCAATTCATAAAAGGGAAAATAAAAAGAAACACATAAAAGCAAGAATGTCCTGATGATGGATGGCAGCTGGAATTATACTGGTGATTAATTCAGAGCACAAGGAGACTGGGCTCAGCACCCACTGCAGAGAAGATTGTCACTAAGAAGAGGGCTTTTCTCTATGGTAGAGTCACAAACTAAAGTGACTGGAGAATCTGCTTTCTTGTGTCCAGTTGCTAATGGCTAGACTTCATTCTTTACTCTCTTACCCGACCCTGCCCACATAACAGCAAAAGAGACCAACTAACCAACATGCCACCAGGTACACAAGGGAATTTTAGGTCAGGCCTCCTCTGACAACAAGAGATCCCTATGTTCATCAATCCGTTTCTTCAAACATATACATAAAAACACAAAGGAAAAGACAAGTGAGCATGATGTTGGGTGACACCAGAAAAATCTAGTGTTTCAGGTAAGGATGCCTCTAACACTATTGTCATTGATATCCTCAAGGGGAGGTTTTAGGGGACAGTACACATTTAAAACAAGAACAGGCTAGTTTATTTAAAAAAAATGATAGAGAACAAAAACAGTATCAGACTTTGAAAATCAGAGGAGGAAAGACTCAGCTATTTTACTCTAAGGCTTGAGAATGAAAACAAGCTTATAAATTGTGATGGGGACTAAAAGTCAGAATCTTACGGTAGGTGTAGCTGTGGAAGTTGCAACAGAAAAATTTCTACTTCAAGATAAAAATATACAATGTAAATAATCATCCAAACACATAGCAATGATACTATCAGTAATCATGTAAAATCAAGGGTAAGGCATGATATAGCATGAATTTCTAGTAAGAAATGTAATTTTGTAACAGTTTTGCCTTTCTCTAATCTGATAATGCTATATTATTGAGACATTTTATTAAACTTTTCTGATACAGTTTGCTTACATATAATGCTAGAATGATAATAATTTCCTCACACATTGAATGAGAAATTTAAAAACATAGATAAAATTGCCTGGCACTTGCCGAACACTAATTAAATGATATCACAAGCACACATACACACATAGGAGAAGAGAAAGAGATTGTAGTCTCAGAGGTTTGCATGGATTTTCTTTCAGATTTATTTTATGAAATATATTCAATTACTTAAAATCAGTACCAAATTTATTAAGGTACAATTTAGATATAAATAATGTGTGCTTCATTTGGATGGGTGGTATTAGTTTCCTAGGGTTACTAAAACGAAGCACCACAGGACGAATGGCTGAAACAGCAGATATTTATTGTCTTGTGGTTCTAGAATCTAGACTTTTGAGATCAAGATGTTGGAAAGGGCATGCTCCTTCTGATTGTATGAGGGAGTGATCTGTCCAGTGCCTCTCTCCTGTCTTCTGCTCGGTTGCAGGCAAGTTTGTGCCTTCTTTGGCTTGTAACTTAACCTGTTTTGCATAGAGCATTCTCCCTGTGTGTGGGTCTGTTCAAAACTTCTTTTTTATAAGGACTCCAATCATATTGGGTTAGAGACCTACCCTACTCCAATGGGACCTCACCTTAACCAGTTACACATGTGATCACATTCTGAAGTACTGGTGATCAGGACTTAAACAGATGAATTTTGGGAAACAATTTACATCGTTACCTGGATCCTGATAAATGAGTACATTCATATATACCACTGTCATAATAAAGATATATAGCATTTCCACAAACTCCCCCAAATTCCTTGGCATTTGACCCCTCTCAATCCCCAAATGCCTTCAGATTCCTCAATGACTGTTGTCCTTTTTGCCACTATTGATTAAACTTATCATTTCTAGGGTTTTATAAAAATATAGTTACATGATATGTGCAATGTCTTGTGCCTGGTGCCTTTTGCTTTGCATATTTTTGTGGTTTATTTATATAGTTACATTTATCAGTAATTTTCTCCTTTTCCTTACTGAGTTGTATTTATTTCATTGTATACACATACATCAAATTGCTTATCCATTCAAATACTCACAGGCATTTAAAATCATTCTGCATTTTATCTAATACAAATAAAGTTGCATGAACATTCATGTCCAAGTCTTCACATGTACATTTATCTTCATTTCTTTTGGTAAAATAAGTAGAATTTCTGGATCATATGGGAAATGTATGAATAACTTTAAAACATTTTGCTGAATTATTTTTAAAAGTGATTGTGACATTTGACAGTTCCACAGTGAGGTATCAGAATTTTCAGCTGATCCACATGTTTGGAAAACTTGGCATTTTTCACCTTCTAATTTTAGTTTTTCAACGTTTTTAATGACATCTTATTATAGTTTTATTTTATGTATTATTATTATTTGATGAATGTGGTGTTGAGCTTCTTTTCATATGCCATTTGTATATCTACTTTGTGAAGTATTTGTTCATGTTTTTTGACCATTTTTCAGTTGGGTTGGTTGTCTTTTTATTATCGAATTATAATAGTAAGAATAAATATTTGGTATATCTTTGATATAAGACCTTTGATACATATAGTCTAAATATTTATTTAGAATTAGTGCAGAAGTTTTAAATTTTAATAAAAGCCAATGTATCATTTTTTTTTCCTTCTGCGGATTTTGCTTCTTGTGTCCTCTTTAAATTCTTTACTTATATCAGGTTACAAATATTTTCTCCAGTGGTTTCTTCTAGGGGTTTTGTAGTCAAAGTCTATGATGTTATTGATTTAATTTTTTGCATTGTGTGAGGTAACAGTGAAAATTTTGTGTATTTGTTTGTTTGTTTATGTTTCCATATGAATATTCAGTTTTCCAAGTACCATTTCTTGAAAAGACTATCCTTTCTCATTGAATTACCAGAATACCTCTGTTTAAAACAAACAAAAAAATCGGAACACATGATTCCAGCACTATGTGATAGAGATTTAATGTGAATCACATATATCATCTTAAAATTTCTAATTGTTACATTACTAAATGGAAAAAAGATCAAGTTCATTTTAATAATATGTTTTATTAAATCCAATGTATCTAAAATATTATTGTTCTAACTTATAATCTCTGTACTATATTTGGTAATAATTTTGTTCATAAGACTAGTTTGTCACTCTGGGATTTATATGATCGTTCTTCAAAGAGATTTTCATCCATCCACTTACTTTTCTCTGAGACCTAATTTTCATGCATTTTACTATACACATTGCATAATTTTTAGTGTACTATCCCCTGACTTTTGGCAAATACATATAGTTCTTTAGCAAACAACACAATTATAAAAAAGTTTCATCAACCCCAAATCTCTCTTACGCTCCTTTTTTTTTTTTTCTTATTTTTTTTTCTTATGCTCCTTTGATGAAGTCAGCACTTCATAGTCTCCCACTATCAGTTCCTGAAATCACTGTCACTACTGTTTTGCCTTTTCCAGAATTTCATGTAAATGGAGCCAACATAATTTTTTGAGTCTGGCTGATTTCACTTAGCATAACCAATATGAGATTCTTCCATATTGAGCCATTCTTCCGCGGTTCATTAAGGTTTTCTGCTGATCAGTATCCATTATGTGGATATACTGCAGTATATTTATTTGTCACCAGCTGAAGGACATTAAAATGTTTTCCGATTTCCGCGATTCTAAATAAAACTTCTTAGGGATTGCCTTGAAAATTACATTGTATATCTGACCATTTTAAAATCTTCCATACAGTTTTCCAAAATGGCTGTGCCATTTTGAATTCCCTTGAGCAATGTCTGAGATTTACTTAGCATCCTCACCAGCATGTGGTATTAACCATTCTAATAGGTGTGTAGTGAGAGCGAATTGTTATAGATTTACTTTCAGTATCTCTATTTCATTATATTTAATATGGTCTTCTTATAGCATAGAGTAGTCTTTTTTAAAGAAATCCAGTTTGACAATTTCTTTGGTTGAATTAGATATTTAGCTCATATGTATTGAATATAATTATTAATATAGTCAGGTTTCAATCTGCCGGCTTTCAATTTTTGTTTTACTTGCAATCTTGTTTTACTTCTTTCTTGTCTTCTTTCAGGTTAATTGAATATCTTTAATATTCCATTTTATCTCCACTGCTGACTCCTCTTCCAGGTCTCTCTGTTTAAATTTTTTTTAGTGGTTTCTCTAGTGTTTACAATATGCATAGTTAAATTATCACAGTTGTTCTACAGAAAATATTATTCTACTTATATATAATGTAAAACCGTTAAAGTAAAATGCTCCCATTTTCCCCTTCACATTTTTATGCTATTTGTCACATAAGTTTAAGTATTAGATTATTTTAAATTTCACAATATATAATTATGTTTATTTTAAATTGTCAAGTATATTTTTGATATTTTAAAAATATTTTTATTGATGATGTATTGGAATTATCTGTAATATTGGAATTCTTATGCCATATTCATACATGAACATAGCATAATTAGTTCAGTCTCCTTCTCCACTACCCCTCCCTCTCCCTCCCTTCCTCCTTCCCCCATCCACTTGCTCTACTCTACTGATCTCCCTTCTATTATTGCTGCTATTTTAAATAATGCATTATCATAACACATATATACACACATACTTGTATAAAGATATGATTCATTGTGGTATATTTGTACATAGACATAGCATATATCTTTATATTTACTCAGAAATTTATTATTACAGGTGTTATTCAAAAGTTTTATTTTGCTGTTTTTAGAAGTATTTTCACTGGGTATAGAACAGTAGGTTCACAGTGGTTTTCTTGCAGCAACTTTAAGGGTGAAATTTCACTGTCTTCTGATTTATCTGTTTTGTTAGGGAACTCTGTAGTCATCCTCAGATGGCTTCATCTCTAAGTCATCATGGTTCTCCCTTTTTTTTGTTTCTTGTTTTCTGTTTTTGTCACTGGGGATTGAACCCAGGATGATTAACTGAGCCACATCCTCAGCCCTTTTTATTTTTTAATTTTAGGATCTTGCTAAGTTGCTTAGGGCCTCACTAAGTTGCTGAGGCTGCCTTTGAACTTGTGATCCTCCTACCTAGCCTCATGAGCCTCTGGGATTACAGGAGCGGGCCACTGTACCCAGCAGGTTCTTTCTTCTCTGGCAGTTAGTAAGACTATCTTTTTATCACTATCTAGAGATAGTTTAGCCTCATACTTGAGTCCATCCCAAGGCTCCGTTAACTATTTCAAACAATGAGAAAGGAATCTTCATTTTCCCTTGTAAGAGCTTGACTGTCTTCTGGGGTAGGGTGAACTCTGGAAGTGGTCCCCTATTTTCTTCTCTGATTGCTCTTTTCCAGTCTCTTGCAATATTTTTTTATTTGTTCTTTGTAGTTATACACAACACTAGAATGCATTTGGCAAATTATACATACACACAGTATAATTTATTCTGTTTAGCATCCCACTCTCGTGGTTGTACATGGTGTGGAGTTACTCTGGTCATGCATTCAAATACAAGGCTAGGAAAGTTATGTCTGGTTAATTCTACTGTTTTTCCTACTCTCCTCCCCTCTCCCTTCCCTTTGTTTCCCTTTGTCTAATCCAGTGGTTTCTATTATTCCCTTCCCCAACCTTCCTTGTTTGGGTTAGCATACACAAATCAGAGAGAACATTCAGCCTTTGGTTTTGGGGGATTGGCTTATTTCATTTAGCATGATAGTCTCCAGTTCCATCTATTTACCAGCAAATGTCATTATTTCATTCTTCTTTATGGCATTCCAGGATAGGCAGAATTAATATTATCAAACAGCCATATTACCAAAAGTGCTATACAGATTTAATGCAATTCCTATAAAGATCCCAATGATGTTCTTCACAGAAATAGAAAAAGTAATAATAGCATTCATTTCAAAAAATAAGAAATCCAGAATAGCCAATGCAATCCTTAATTCAAAAAGTGAAACAACCAGGAGACATCACAATATCAGACCTTAAATTATACTACAAAGCTATCGTAACAAAACCAACATGGTATTAGCACCAAAAGAGACATGAAAACCGATAGAACAGAAGACACAGAGACACAGTCACATGAATACAGTTATCTCATTGGAGACAAAGGCACCATAAACATTCATTGGAGAAAAGATAGCCTCTTCAACAGAAAAGATAGCCTCTTCAACAAATGGTGCTGGCAAAACTGGAAATTCATATGTAGCAGAATGAAATTGAACTCTTATATCACACCCTGCACAAAACTCAACTCTAAGTGGATCAAGGACCTAGGCTTTAGACCAGAGACCCTGCATTTGCTCGAAGAAAAAGTAGACCCAACTCTCCAACGTGTCATCTTAAGAACCACCTTCCTTAATAAGATTCCTAAAGCACAAGAAGTAAAATCAATAAATTGGAATTTTATATTATGCATGAGTAACTTCATATTCAGCAAAAATCTCAAGGTGACCCCATGCACATTTCTGACCTCTTTCTTTGTATTGCTCCCTCTTTTCCAGGACTCTGATCTACAACATCCAAAAGTGCCTCCTTTGAACTTTATACTATCTACTCAACTCAGACAACCTTGCTCTGGTGCTGTGCTTGGGAGCTTCCTCCCGGAGCCCTGATGGAATGCTCCTCAGGACCCAGAGCCAAGGTGATCATGGGGATCACCTTGCTGGCTTTCCTTCCTGCAGGCACTACAATTGTTACCCGATGAAGTTTGAAGAGTGTTCTCATGCAATTTTTCCATCTTTTTACACACTTAAGGTGAAAAGGAAATCTGGCCCTCTTATTCCTTCATGGTGAGAAGCAGAAATCCTCAGTTACTGTTAAAGAAATATAATCCAGGAGAAAACTATCTTCCATTACTTTTCACTTGAATTAGCTTAAAAGATTTAAATAATAGCCACTTTATCTATTTAAAAAATAGCATGATTTGCAAAAAGATTTTAGTTTTGTTAAATACCTAACTTCACACAAATGTTTGTGGCTTCTCGCAGAAATCACTAGTTTATAACACACTAGACCTTGATTAGAAAGCAGGAATGTTATTGGAGGCTTTTTCTAGCTTGGAAGAACACAGAAATTGTCCTCTACATGACAATTTGATCTTTACACGATCAGAAATGTCATCTTACAAATAAGGTGAGAGCATAAACTAAGAACTACATATGTTTTAAAATATTATAACTCTGAAATGAAAAAAAGTGTTTGAAAGGGCAAAGCTAAAAGGGTTAAAGTAGACTAGGATTGGAGTATTTTGAAGGTTCAGTGTTTGGACTGATTTCTTTAACATGGTTTTGAAATTTACAATTTTATTATTTCCTCATAACATTATTTTCAGTATTATAGATACAAAATTAATGTCTTATTCAAGTAATTTTGACAATATTAATCTTTTACATACCTTGTATAAATTTATTCAATTTTAGGTTTGTTTTTTTTTCCTTAAAAAATACTATCAGAATGAATAAACTTATGATCTAATACCTAAGACAATAATAGAGCAATTCAATATATCACACAGGAGTTACTTTTGCCAACAGGAATTTTGTTATAAACTGAAAAATACCTTCCAAGTAATAGATTTACTTGCCATGAAAACCTTCATTTTGCAAGAATAGTGTCCCACATGAATAGAAAAAATAATTCTCAGCAAATATCCTTTAAAGTCATGCCTAATTCAAGTTCTCTATGAGCCCTTAGTAATAGTATTATGTCTATAGCAGGGCACTGTGGTGCACACCTGTAATCCTCGTAACTCAGGAAGTTGAAGCAGGAGGATCACAAATCCAAGGCCGACCTTGCATCTTAATGAGACCCTATCTCAAATTAAACGTAAAAAATACTAGGATGCATAGCTAATATCTCATTGGTTGAGGGCCCCTGGATTCAATCTGCAATTTGTGTGTGCATGTGTATGTGTGTGTGTGTATAAAAATACCCCTAAAATGTTCATAGTTATCTTTATATTGGAAGCATAGATCAAGTCAGATTGTTTATCTGAATTTTGGCAAGTCTGAATATTTCTTAAAATCCAAACAAATTTCTAACAACTTATAGAAAAATTCTTCTTGGTATCTTGATTTCATAGGGAAGGACTGATAATTAAGGTGTATCTCCACTACACTGCAAGTGCAGAATGGAGCACAAGGGCTGCCGGGTGGTGCTATTCTCCGAACATGGTCAGACAGCACAGTGCAGCTACTTGCTCCAAATCGTTGCATAAATGTACTTCAGGCATCTTAAAGCCAACACATCCAATGTATTATTCTCTTCACTAACAAATCTGTTTTTTTGTCGGTAGTCTGTTTATAACTAAATGGTAGAAGCTTCCTTCGCTCATAAACTTAAGTTGTTTTGAATCTTTTACTTTATTATCTCTGACCCATCACAAAATCACGTGTACTCTCTACAATTCTCATATCCCCATTGGCACTTGTGTTCTCTTTCTTCAAGTCCTTGGCTGTCCTTTTTGGTATATATCAACAACCCCCCTAACTGACCTACCCAGCAGACTTGCCCCTTCAAATTCATTTTTTACAACATCATAGCAATTATTTTTGTACTTTTTTTAACATATCACATGTATCTTGTATGATTTCCATGACAAATATCTATTAATGGCCCTCCACTCCCTATTGGACAAAAATTCAAGTTACTTGGAAATATAAACAGGATATTTGCTTACTTACACCCAGAATATCTCTCTCATTTCATCTCTTATCAAACTTGTGCTATTTCTGTCCTTGGAACTCTATGCCCACTAAACATAGCATGGTTTCTTTCTACTTTGTGTTTTTGCAATGCTATTTCTTTTGATCACAATACTATTTCCTTCTTTTTCAGTTTTCTATTCCCAATTTGCCTTTCAAGACTCCACAAAGACTTCCACTTTGCCTATAATAGTGAACCCTATGGTACACCAATATACTCAGCAAGAATTAAAATAGTCATATAACATTTTTTAAAATCACAGATTTTGTATGAAGACATTTGAGAACTATGAAGGCAATCAGGACTCAAAGGGCCAGGCCCCAGAGAAGGAAAATCACTGAAGTAAGCTCGACTTTTTACTTTGCTTCTCTTTTCCACAGGGTATTTGCCAGTTTGGGTGTTGGATTCAAAACTGGAATGTTAGGTAGAGAGTGACTGTTGAGAGACAGAGAAACCAGAAAAGCTTTGGGGAAACTCAAAGAATTGGGAAAAGAAAATGTCAAGTTCAGAGATGCTAAGTCAGCCAGAACCTGAGGAATTGTGTTTCAAAAAATGAGAGAACTTAAGTAGTTAGCACTGAATTGTTTTTACCTCTTAAGGTTAGGGAATTTGCTGATTATATTCTGAAAGACAAGATGCTAAGAAACCAAGAACAGGCTCTAAAAAGAAATGGAAAATTTTCGTCAATATCACAGTGATAGAGAGAGAATTAAAAATTAAAGTCAGGGTCTGCCAAAAATTATGCCTGAAGGAAAATCAGAGTGCCCTGGATGCTTCCATCTGGGAGTGCTGATGAAGTAGAGGTAGACGGAGTCTGAGAGAGACTATAAGCAATCCTTAAGCCAGAGCAGTCCCAGACTGGCTTGAGGTGAGCTGTTTTTCTGCTGCCCACCAGAATATGGGGGAAGAAGGGAAATAATAATCCAGAGCCTCTGTGACTTTAATACAAAATGCCCAACACTCAATAAAAAATGACCAGGCATAACAAGAAACAGAACAAAAGGGGAAAGAGACGCATAATCAGACACAGATGTGCCTGTGACCCAATTAATGGAATAATCAGACCCAGACTTAAAATAACTGATTAATATGTTAAAAACATAGATGAAAAGAAAGAATCTCACCAGAGAACTGGAATCTATAAAAAGAAACTAAATGAGTATATACTTTAGCTATAATGCGACAACTGAAATCAAGATTTGGTAAATGGGTTTAAAAGCAGATTGACCACATGATGGTACAGTGGGTGGCTGTGCTCTGTCCTAAATATCAGAATGGCTGGATACTTTAGTAGCAGTGTTAACCTGAACTCACCATGCCATTTCCCTTTTTCATGTAAAAGTGACTTAATCCATAGAGTAAGCCCACTTGTTGAGTAGATACAGGGAATCTTGAGACCTCAAATCAAGAAGTCACCAAGAATAAAAACTGAATATGACATATTCATGTTAGAAAATAATCAACCATGTTAAATATTTGTAATGTGCTCTGTAATTAGAATAAAATTTTTATTTTCAATAATTCTTCAAAAAATATATTCAATGGGATAATTTTCCCTGTGCTTGAGTGGAAACTCTGGAAAAGTTTCATGATTTTCCTGCTCAGTCTTCAGAGTAATCAATAATCAGTGCAAACTACAATTAAGGACTTAATTTTTTTATATTCAGCATAATCTTTATTCTTCTCCCAAACAAAATAAGATTTTACTTCAGAATGTTCACCATCTCCTACTTTCTATACTGTTTTTGTCAAGGATTTTAGTTAAACTTCATTTTTAAACTCCATGCATTTACTATTACATTTATCATTTGCTTACCAATCCTCTTGCATCTTATATTTTCTTTTTTTAAAATTATTTTTAAAATTTTTACAGACTTCATTTTGATTCATTGTACACAAATGGGGTACAAATTTTCAATTGTATCATTGTGCATAATGTACATTAACACCATTCGTGTAATCATACATGTACAAATGGTAATGATGTCTGTCTCATTCCACCATTTTTCATATCCCCACCTCCTCCTCCTTCTCATTTCCCTCTACATAATCTAAAATTCCTCCATTCTTCTCTCACCCCCCATCCCCCAATCCAATTCTATATCATTATCCACTTATCAGAAAAAAACATTCAGCCTTTGTTTTTTTGGGATTGGCTTATTTCACTTAGCATGATAATCTCCAATTCCATCCATTTATCTGCAAATGACATATTATTCATTATGGCTGAGTAGAATTCCATTGTGTATATATACCACAGCTTCTTTATCCATTCATCTGTTGAAGGGCACCTAGGTTGGTTCCACAGTCTAGCTACTGTGAATTGAGCTGCTATAAATATTGATGTGACTGTATTACTGTAGTATGCCAATTTTAAGTCCTTTAAGTATAAACCGAGGAGTGGGATAACTGGGTCAAAAGGTGGGTCCATTCCAAGTTTTCTGAGGAATCTCCAGGCTGCTTTCCAGAGTGTCTGAACCAATTTGCAACTCCACCAGCAATGTAAAAGTGTGCCTTTTTCCCCACAGCCATGCCAACATCTATTGTTTGTGTTCTTGATAACAGCCATTCTAATTGGAGTAAGATGAAATCTTGGAGTTTTAATTTGCATTATTCTAATTACTAGAGATGTTGAACACTTTTCATGTATTTATTGATTGCCTGTGCATCCTCTTCTGTAAAGTGTCTGTCAAGATCCTTGGCCCATGTATTGATTGGGTTGTTTATATTTTTGGTGTAAAGTTTTGTAAGTTTTGGAGATTAGTGCTCTATCTGAAGGGTGTGTGGAAAAGATTTCCTCCCACTCTGTAGGCTCCCTTTTTGCATTATTGATCATATCCTTTGTTGATAAAAAGCCTTTTAATTTGAGTCCATCCCATTTATTGATTCTTGCTTTGACTTCTTGTACTTTGGAAGTCTTGTTAAGGAAGTCTAATCCTAAGCCAACATGATGAAGATTCAGGTCTACTTTTTCTTCTATTAGGTGCAGGGTCTCTGGTCTAATTCCTAAGTCCTTGATCCATTTTGAGTTTAGTTTTGTGCAGGGTGAGAGATAGGGGTTTAATTTCATTTTATTACATATGGATTTCCAGTTTTGCCAGCACCATTTGTTGAAGAGACTATCTTTTCTCCATTGTATGTTTTTGGCTCCTTTGTCTAGTATGAGGTAACTATTTTTGTGGGTTTGTCTCTGTGTCTTCTATTCTGTACCATTGGTCTGCCTGTTTATTTTGGTGCCAATACCATGCTGTTTTTGTTACTATTGCTCTGTAGTACAGTTTAAGGTCTGGTATTGTGATACCTCCTGCTTCACTCTTTCTTCTCAGGATTGTTTTGGCTATTTGAGGTCTCTTATTCTTCCAGATGAAGTTCATGATTGCCTTCTCTATTTCTATGAGGAATGTCATTGGAATTTTAATTGGAATTGCATTGAATCTGTATAGCGCCTTTGGTAGAATGGCCATTTTGACCATATTAATTCTGCCTATCCAAGAACATAGGAGATCTTTCCATCTTCTAAGGTTTACTTCAATTTCTTTCTTTAGTGTTCTGTAGTTTTCATTGTAGAGGTCTTTCACCTCTAATTTTTAAAAAGAAAAAAATTAAAAGGTTTTGATGTAAGAAATCAACCAAAAGTTAGTCTTCATTCAAAGTTTATACTTGTCCTTCCTCTCATACACTAATATCAGTGACTGGTGGCACCCAGCTTCACAGCTGGAATCATCTCCTGGTTATTCTTTCAGCTATATTCTATCCTACTTGCCAGCTATTATTTCTGACTCCAGGAGGGGATCATTCTTTCTCCTTTTCTTTTTTTTTAATCTTATAGTATTTACTTTTATTTTAAGGGTGGGAGTCAAACCAGATATTGAACCCAGGATCATTTAACCATTGAACCACATTCCCAGCCCTTTTTTATATTTTTACTTAGAGACAGGGTCTCCCTAAGTTGCTTAAAGCCTTGCTAAGTTGTTGAGGCTTTGAACTTGCCATCCTCCTGCCTCAGCCTCCTGAGCTGCAGATGTGCACCATCACACCAGGCAGAATTTCCTATTTTTACAGGCCTCTTTTTTTTGTTCAAATTTAAGATTCCAACTACAATTTCTTGTTATAGTGTTCCTCATCCTTTTGATGATTCCGTCTTCAAGGGGGACATTTAGATATCTCTGGCAGGCTCACACTTGCTTATGAAAAACTCTCATGGATTATGTATGCTGAGTTCTAGGAATTCAGGGCCTACTTTCTGCACTCAACACTGCAGCTTATAGCATGATCACACCCCCCAATGGCAGTCCTCCACTAAATCTGATGGTTTCTTACCGAGTTCATTTTGTAGCTTTGATCTGCATCATGACTCTCCAAGGCACAGAATTGTTCTCAAATATATTTTTTGAGCATCTGATAAACACTTAAATTTGGAAATGCATGTAAAATTCCACATTTTAGCAATTTGTTAAGTATACGCATAACTTTTAAGCATATAAAACATATAAATACATGCAAAATTTGAAATCTGAGAAGTTGACTGAAGAATTACTGGATAGGATTGAATTGATTACCTTGGAATGGATGTAGTTTTCTCCCTGGCTAGGAATAATGGAAACTAATAATTCAAAGAGTACATGCAGTAATCAAAATAAGCCAAATCAGTTCAATGACCATGTTCATTTATAGCTGATAAATACAAATAAGCTTTAGGATTCCACCTGAAATCTTAAAGTAATTGACTTAAATTATCATATATTGGAGGAAGGAAATAACTTAAAGCTATTGTAACTACTTAATAATAGAAGTGTTGCTCCTAGTTGGCTTATTGCTCTGGCATTATTGAGATGTTCAATGGAAGGAAATACTTATGACTATAATATCAAGAACAGATGTGGTGGAAATTGCCTCAGAACTTTGATATGGTTTTAATTGATAAAACAAAAAAATCAACTACTTAGAGAGCTGGACAACCTCTCTCTATGTTGAGAGTCATCTTAAGTGTGTATGAGTTTTAATTTTTTCACAGATTAGTAGTGTGTTTAGCCGAGTATTTTATTGTTCATCTAAACTACCATTCATTCCCTCAGTTGAGGGTGCAAAACTCAGATACTGCACAACATTGCATGGTGACTAATTGGAAATAATATCATCAGATTTTTAATCATATTTTATTTTTTTTTCTGAGATAAAAACAAGAAGAAGAGCTAACACTGAACTTTAGAGTCCCAATGAACAAAAATTTTTAATATTTCTGCATAAACTTCAAAAATTATCAAAAGTCAGAGGGTATATTTTAGGCCGCTTAAACATATTGGTGAGTGAGTATCATACTCAATAAATGTGGACAGTTTAATATTTAGAAACAAATTTGCTTTTTTTTTTTTTTTTTTTGGTACTGGGGATTGAACCCAGGGCACTCCAGCACTGAGCCACATCCCCAGCCCTATTTTGTATTTTATTTTGAGACAGGGTCTCACTGAGTTGCTTAGGGCCTCGCTCAATTGCTGAGGTTGGCTTTGAACTTGGGATCCTCCTGCTTCAACCTCCCAAGTACTGGGATTACAGGCATGTGCCACCACGCCCAGCAAATTTGCTTTTATATCACAATTTATTTTGTAAAAAGTAAAAATCCTCTGGATCAACATATGCAATATTTATAACATTAAAAAATTATCAGACTCCCACTTTCTGTGTGAAATACTCAGAAGCCTCTCAAAAGCTTTTTATAAATAATTCTTTTATAAATAATGCTATTTACAGTTGTACACAGTGGTGCATGCCCTGTAATCCCAGCTGCTGGTGAGGCTGAGGCAGGAGAATCAGAGTTTGTGGCCAACCTGGGCAATTTAGAGAGACTCTGCCTCCAATTTTCTTTTCAAAAGGGCTAGGGATACAGCTTAGTGGTAGCACACTTGCCTAGCATGTTCAAAACCCTGAATTTGAGGCCCAGTGCCCCATAAATAAATAAATAAAACTATTCATAACTGTTTTGTGTAGTTCTTATGCATCAGGTCCTAAGCAGTTTAAATATAGACTTACACAATCCCTACTCTAATCCAAGGAGGAAAGTATGTTTATGATCAAGCTCATTTTACAGATGGCAAAAAAGTAACTTCTTCAAAATCACCTAGAAAGCAAATATTCCAGCGAGAACTTGAGCCATTAAAATACAGCTCTAGACCTTTGCTCTTATTCAATTATTTCCCCTCCCACAAATAATCTTTTCCATTAGACATGGACAGACTAATTTAACACGCATCATCCCTGTACGCAAATATACTTTTCAAAATAGGTACATAGATATATTTTTGTCTTAAATAAATGCCCTGAAGAACTCATATAGAGGAGGCTCCCAATAACCAAGTAGACAAACTCCCTACCAGGCTGCTAAGTGACATTACTTAAGCACCACTTAAGTTCCTTAGCCCATGCCCCATCCCCTGTTTCCCATGCTCTCCTCCCCTTTTGACCCCGTGATTTAGCTTCTGGACAGTTTCTTGCCTGCCATAAAGGACTTCTCTGTACATAAACCTGTCAAAATGTTGCCCAACACAACATGTGTGTGACCCGACCTCCTTAGGATTATACCTTTTTTCCTTAATCAGCTCTGAAATCCCTTGAACTTTCTACACTGTGTACATATTTTCCATTTACCTACCTGTTTTTGCTCCCTCTAGATTTAACTATTCCATTTTTCCCCCTTCTCCATCAAATTTTTAGCTCCGTGCTCTTATTTATCTTAAGAGGCTAATTTCTGGAGTCTGGAGTAGGCATTTTTAAATATATTGCAGACAGCCTTAAATGAGAACATTCATCACTTTTCAGAGGAAGGACCTTCAGTTTACCCCATTTACTCCATTTCTGCCTTCTGGTTTATGTTATAAATTTCACTTCTATAGTGGTCCTATAAAACATTATTATTCTTGTTCATTGAAATAGTCACTATTTGTTCATATTTACCTTTTCCAAGGTTTGTCTTTATTTTCCAAAGTTATGTGTTTCCATAAGGTGTCATATGTATTTAATACTAGGTCCTGTCTTATAATTTCTTGTAGTGCAGGCTTGCTGGTCTTGAATTTACTCAACTTTTATATCTGAGACATCCTTGCTTCAACCTCATTTTTAAAGGATATTTTTGCTAAAGAATTTTGAACGAATTGCATGTGCTTTTTATTGATCACTTTGTATTGGCTTCTCCTTTCCTGAGTAATGGTGACCACATAGCTAGAAGTCAAGTGTGTTCTTGCTTCTCTGAGATTGAAGTATCTTTGCCTTTTACTGCTTTTAAATTTTCTGTTAAGTTTGCCAGCCAACCTGACTGATAATTACCTGGTAACTAAGCTATCTAACACATATGTTTTTCTTTCTTTCTTAATGTTTCCTCTTGATTTTTGTCATTTGTTTCTTTTTTCTTTTTCTTTTAATTTCCTTTTGCTGCTGGGAATTGAACCCAGGACCTTGCACATGCTAAGCATGAGTGCTACTGATGAGCTACGCCTTCTGCCCACCAGATGCTATTTCTACTGTCTTTTGTTTTGCTTTATTTTGATCTTCCTGTAAGCACACAATTTAGGAGTTAGATAGTTAGTTTGGGGATGTTTCTGAGGTTTCTTCTCCCCAGGTGCTGGCCTTTTGAGTCCCAGTGTGCAGCCCCAAATTCTTGGTCTTCTCATCACACTAAGATTTACACTTCCATTTGTGTTGTCCTCCCTTTGTCTGAGATTTGGAAAATGACTTCCAGAAAAATCCAGAAAAAATGAGGATTCACATTATACACCTCCCATCTATAAAGGATTATATAGCCCTTCAAGACCTGCCAACATTACTTGATTTCCAAAACCTCCAAAAAAATATTACAATTTTTCCAGGTTTTATAGTTGTTTTGTGCTGGAATTTTAGGCCCAACTTAAGCTCTTCTAGTATGGCTGGATCCAGAAGTTAAAACTGTTTGTTTTGTACAGAAAAGGTAAATGTAACCCATGACAACAATAACAGAAACCAAGAAGTTTAAAGACTATTTGATGAAAAGTATGTCTTATTACCCTAAGTCCTAGTTTCCCTTTGTAAATCCAAGGAAGTCTTGGATGCATTTCAGTCATGGATATGCCTGTCTGTCTGTGTGCACACACGTGTAAACTCTTAGTCATTCTGCTACCCTCTTTAAGGAATTGACACCTCCTTATTAAAACATTTTTCTTTTCATTTTTTTATTCATATATTGTTTACCAAGTCTTTTCTTTGATGATTTCTGAAGTACCATTCTCATTCCAAGCAAAAAATCTTGAATGCTTTCTTCAAACATCTTAAGGTTTTCATTTATTATGTTCAAATGCTGGATAAATCTAAAATTTATTTTGGTGTAAGGACTGAGGGAAAAAGAAATCCAGCTATATTTTTCCAAATGGCTATCCATTTTTTCCTCACACTGTTTTTCAAATAATTCATCTTTTCTAAATAAATTTGAAAATACTGCCTTGAGTTAAAATCAATATAATAATTCTCTTATCTGATCCATTCATCTATTTATCATCCAATGCTAAAATGCTTTATTGCTTTTCTTTGTAACATATTTTAGTGTTTAATGTGACTTATTACTCAAGTTTTTAAGAAATTTTCCAGCTAGTCTCGCATGTTCATATTTCCACAGGAAGTGTAGTCATTTTTTGTCAGTTTAATAGTTCAGTTTGAGAAACCTCAGTATGTTATTGGGTGTTCTGCGCTTTGCCTTTGCTTATAGTTATAGATTCTGCTACCATGATTTCTGTACTTTTCATTAAAGCAGATCTGTGCCATCCCTAGAGCACAGTACAGTTGTTTCAGACCCTTTAAAGGCTAGGAGTACCTTGTAGTATGTGCTGGAGGAACTAACATGACATAGAAAAGCCTGTTTCACTAAGTTGAATATTTCCTGAATATTTCCTCAAGGCCTCAGCCAATGATCACAAATCTCCAAGCTGTGGACTCTTGGAGAAGAGAATTGCCACAGGGTTTGTTGAATCAAGAAGTATCTTAGAATGGAATCTCTTCCTTTAGCCAGGTCTAGCTGGCAAACCTTCATTCCTATATAGGGGCATCTAGATTTGACTTGGGGGAGTCATTTTTCCTGCACTTTCAGTCTATATTATTCATTTGGAGCTGAAATGACCCAAAGAATCCTGGGGAGGGATGATTTGGGCCTGGAATAAAGCATTCTCAAAATCTCTGGCCAAAGTCAACGATTCATGATGGAAACATGAGGACAATTCTGCACTTTTGTTTCTAAGTATGTCAAAAAAGCAAAATAGTTTGAAAAATGATTTCCTTCTTTCTTTCCTATAGAGAGTAAGGACACTGGGTGTGGGTGAGGGACTTCTTGATGCCATCACATCATGTGGCCCTGACTGAGAACTAGTAAAGAATAAAGCAGAGCAGACAGATGCACAGAAAGACATGTGGCCTGTTGGCAGTGCATGAGCCACTAGCTGAGCCAAGTCTGACACTTGAGAAACACCTGGAGTTTTTCTTTTCTAAATTCCAATGAATTTTTCTTTTAGCATAAGCCCATCTGAATTGTTCTTTTTGGTCATACATATATCAGCTAACTCAACAAATGTTTATTCAGCTGGGGATATAGCAATAAAAAAGAACAAATGCTCTAGGCATTCTTTTTCTATTAAATAAACATCTGACATGGAGATATATATGACTATAATTCTTTCACCAGACAGACACCCTCTGAAACCCTGAGAAACCATCCTTTTTGTTAACCAGTCTCTATTTCAGAAAAGACACCTGCCTAGCCAGCCACGCAGACATCTGGACCCTCACTACTATTATGAAGCAAGATGTTGGATGAAACAGGGAACGCTGATATTAGCTGGAAAGGACACCCGATTGATTTGCTTGCTGATCATCCCCAGACTCATTACAATCCTGGTATAATTAGCGCATTTCCCTGGCAAAATTCCCACCCACAAGTGTCATCTTGTTCTGGCCCATTTCCTATCTATCTAGAACCTGCCCATATAAGGATTAAAGGAATGGGGATGGAGTCAAACCCCTACTCAGAAAAAGTCATGAAAAATCCTCCCAACCATTAACTAAAATCCTTACCTGATTCCCTTTACCCTCAAAAACAAACAAACAAAAAAAACCCCCAAACCCTCATCTTTTGTAAGAGTGGGAGATTGATTTGTGAGTTTTTCCCTCCTGGCTTCTCCTTATTCTCTGGTCACGAATTAATCTTGCTTCATTATACAGTCATCTCTGTTTTGTTACTGATTCCATAATTCTGAGAGTGAGGGAAGAATCCAGTTTAGGGTCAGAAATAGGAAACAGATCTGGAGCCCAGTGCGGGGCTCCACATGATCTGAACACCCCTGCGCTCCCCCATCAGAGAATCATATTTTGTGAATAAGGAAGATAACAATCTGCAATGAGAGAATGTTTGGTGGTTGATTTTTTTTCCCCTCGTATCTGATGCCATCTGTAAATAAGACATGGATGCTTGTCCTAAAAAAACAGGGTTGGGACACTCAACCCCTTGGTGTTTTTCTGAGAGGCTGAAAGATGCATTTATCTCATGTTCAATTCCACAGTCCCAGAAATCTAGCTTCTGGAAGATTGAGAGACACTTCTGTTGTGGGTTTAGGGATGCTGAAGAGATCTGGTACCCAATGACTCATCTCTGTGTGGACTGCCCTGGAATCTTTGCTATGTTAGAATCTGGGTTTGGTAGTGTATATATCCTATTTTTATTGACATATCCTGTCTTAATGACAGCACTTCCTTCTGATTCTGTTCAGTACTCTGGCTTCATGGATGAGGAAAAAATGTTTTATACCTCATCTGATCCTCTGGTCTCTGGGCCATTCCTTTCCCTTTTACTGCAGCTGCTTTCTATGCTACAAAATCATTCCTCCCTGTTCTTGATTCTACTACCTCCTTTTTTGAACCAGATTCTATCTTTGGGCCCCTCCTTAGTTTTTCCTTTGTTCAAGGAGAACTGTTTGAGAGGATTCCATTGGCTTGTATTTGTTGGCTGCAATCCTAATTGAGGAAGTTTTTCATATTCACTTTTCTTTTAAGCTTCTGTCATCTATACAATCCAAGCTTTATTATTTCTGCTCAAAATAGAGTTCCACTGGATTTTTAGTTGCTCCACCTATAAAACATGAATTTTGAAACTACACAGATTTCTTTATACCACAGATTCTAAGATTCTAAACCAAGGAGATAGAAATCTGTGGAACCATTTTTACCTGTCCCTTTGTTTTGCTTACTGGAGAATTACTAACCCATTTCCTGTTTTTTCATTGTTTTAACTGCTGGGTCTACTTTAATCATAGGGGACAGGTAGATTTTTATGTACCCCCTGTCTCTCCTTTTGTTAATTGGCAGAATACTTTCATGGTATGTAAGAGCAAGAAAAAATTACTACCTACCTGTTACAGTTTAGATATGAGGTATCCCCCAAAAGCTCACATGAGAGACAATGCAAGAAAGTTTAGAGGTGAAATGATGGCCTCGTGAGAACCTTAACATAATCAGTGCATTATTCCTCTTGAATGGATTAAATGGGAGATAACTGAAGGCAGGTAGGTTGTGGCTGGAGGAGTTGGGTCACTGGGGGTGTGCCTTTGGGGTATATATTTTGTCCCTGGTGAGCCAAGCTTAGTCTCTCTGCTTCCTAGTTCCAGGTCCTGAGCCATTTTCTCTACTACACCCATCCATCATATTGTTCTGTCTCATCTTGTGCCCAGAGCAATCAAGTCAGTTGTCTATTAACTGAGACCTCTGAAACTGTGAGCCCCACATAAATTTTTCCTCCTCTAAAATTGTTTTCTTCAGGTCTTTTGGTCACAGCAGTGACAAGACTGACAAAAATATCACTGGTGATTGTCCACAGAAATTGGAAACAAATTTGCAATTTAAAATAAAGAATGGTAAACAGATTTCAGGTTCAGAGAATTTGCCACCAGGTGCAACTCCAGAACTGAAAGGCCTTCTGACACTATCCCTTCACAAAAACAACTTATTTTCTATTGTAATATGGCTTGGTCTCAGTGCCATATTGGGGGAGCAGGAAAACTTGGCCAAACAATGGATCTTGAAATTACAAAACTATAGGATTTATATTGCCAAAGTTTAAAGAACTGAGACAAAAATCCCACATGTTCAGTTTTTCATGGCCTTCTATCAAAATGGAGGACTCCAAAAGAAGTATGAACTAAAGATTTTTTAAAAAATTAAAAGAATAAAGTATTCTCCCTAAGTGAACTCAGGAGGATGCCCTGGAGGTTTTACTTTCTTCTTCATCCTTCTGCAAGTTATGATTTCTCTTTCCCCATCACTAACCACCTCCCCTTCTCCATTTTCAATCAACACCCAGTCCTATTTCCCCTTCATCCTTCACCCCAATACCCATTGCTCCTTCTCTTGGTGAAATAGAACCCTCTCCTAATAAATTCCTACCTGTTCTTTATTTCCCTTCTCCACACACACACACACACACAAAATCTCTGAGAAATCAGAGATAGTTTATAGCCTTAATAGCACTAGAAATGGAACAAGGTAACAACCTAAGCAACTATTTCCTTTATGAAAGATGACAGGGGAAGAAAATTTGGTCACTATGTATATGCCCTTCTCCTCCTTCACCCTGTATAATTTGAAAGCCTGTACAAGGGGCTTAAGGGAAGATACAGAAGGTTCTCTTAACTTAATCAAGGAAATATTCCAAACCCATCATCCAATTTGGGCTGATGATCCTTAATGATCTGCTGACAAATCAGAAAAAGCCTTAGTATTATCAAAGACAAGAGAAGAAGCAGACAAGATCTATCAAGAGGGAAATGAAGGTCAACCAGTCCATCAAACAGGCTCTTTGGAAGTTTCTGACCAAGATCCTGGTTGAGATTTCTATAAGGAGGGAAATAGAACTGCCTCATTCACTTTCACTCCATGGTTCCTAAGGGAATCCAGTTTTCTGGGAAAAGATCCATAGATTGGAGTAAAATCCAGGATATAATCCAAGGTCCAAAAAATAAATCCCTTAGCAATCATGGAAAGACTCTAAGAATGTTTAAGAGTGTATCACCAGGGATACTGATTCTGTGGAGCCAGGGCATTCCTGTGATCACTTTTTATTTTTCAAAGTTCTCCAGACATTTGTAGAAAACTGCAAAAGTTAGAATTAGAAACAACCACCCTCTCAATCCAGACTGGTAGAATTGGTCTTCTGGGTGTTAAACAACCAAAACTTGGAGGCAACAGTTTAATGAAAATAAGAGGGTTGAGAGGATGGCCAATATTTCGGCTCTCTTAGATTTGGGTATGACTAAAATAGCTTCAGATTACTTATTTACAGACCAAGGAGGAGAATGAGCATGGATTAACATATCCTGCTGTTTTTATGTAAATGCCAATAGATCCTAGAAGAAGGAACACATGGGCTTTTAGGAAAAGGAACCTGGTTCCATGGTCAAACTCCAGCATTTTCACACAAGATATTTAGAACATGGTCTAAAAGACCATACTAAATGTTACCTGGATTTTGCTCCTTTGGGGTCTCCTAACCGCTTTCCTACTTCTCCTGCTCTACGAACCATATATCCTTAACTCTCTGGTTTCATTTATAAGAAAAAGACCGGAGGCCATAATGATAGTCAGGGGCAGAGATAGGTCTTCTACCAGACAATAGACAATAAACATTTATTATCTATTGTCTGGTAGAAATTTATTTATTTCTTCTAGCTAATCTTTAGCAATTTAAGCTTAGCTTGGGAAAAATTTCAGTCCTCCACTGGGCCCCTTAATGACAATCAAATTGAGCATGGAAAAGTTATGGAAAATGGATCTTCATCCTTGAGTGCCTCTCAAGAACAAGAAGTGAAATGGGGGAGGGGGGATTTTCACCAGGCAAACACTCTTTCAAGTCCTGTAAAACAATCTTTACTGATAATCAGTGTTCCATTTCATAAAAGGACCTGCCTCATCAGTCACACAGACATCTGGGTCCTTAGCTGCCATTGTGAAACAAGATGCAGGATGGAACTGGGAAAAACTGATTTTAGCCATAAAGGGTAATATCATATTGACCTGCTATTCCCTCTGCCCCCCTAGATTCATTATCATCTCATTGTAATATTCCTACACAGTGTCACCATCTTGACCTGCCTCCTCCCCACCACAGACTAGAACCTGCTCATGTAAGGATTAAAGAAAAGTGGTCCCCCATCTCTAAGATGGATTCAATCCCCTACCCAGAAGATGTCATGAATGATCTCTCTTGTTCATTAGCTAAAATCCTCCTCTCTCTGCCTTTGCCATGAGAAGGACCCTCATTCTTTGTTCAAGTCAGAGGCTGATTTGTGAGTTTTTCCTCAGTTTCTTCTTCTTTAGACAAGAACAAACCCACCTTTACTGCCCAGTCAATTCTAGGTTTTGCTTTTTTGTCCCATGATTTTGAGAGTGAGAAAGAAGCCAATCTGGGGTCAGATACTGGTAGCAATTCTAATTCTGAAAGAGTGGGACATTCTGTCCTAGTAAAATTAATTAAAAGAAATAAAAGACCTTTGATCCTGAGAGGCAAAGAAATGGAAATACGTTCTTTACTACATACTTGGTCCTTAAAAATTGGGAGAAATAAAAACTAGTCTTTGTTTTTCCTGGTACCAAAAATCAATCTTACTTATAACATCATGTCAGAATCTCCAAGATTCATCATTTGTCCTGAGAAGATGATAGAAACCCATGAAGGCATAACAAGACTGTTCAACAAGGCAGATTCTGGGTAGAGGAAAATTAGCCTTCCTATTTGAATCAAATGCAGTCAGTGCTAGGAAATTCCACCAGCTCTGCAGGTAACTGGGTGACCATGACCAGCAGTCAATCTTAGTGAGAAGCAGAAAAATCTAGGGTCATCCTGTCCAGGATGCCACCAATAGCTACACATGACTATTGAGGCTTGACATGTTAGCGAGTTAGATTGAGAAAATAAATTTTAAATTCTAAGTAAATTCAGAAACAGAGGTAAAAATATTCTTGTACAATTTTATTGGCTAAATAAGTCAGTGAGAACAATCCAGCTTCAAGGGGAGGAGCAGAAGGTAAGCAGTGGGAGAGAGAGGAAATTGTTACCAGGTATCTTTACAATCTACAACAGGACTGAAAAAATAAATTCGTGTGTCAAATATTGCTTGTGCATTCATTATGGTTGGTGCTGAGGATAAAATAAATAAACAAGGCCCAGTTTCATATTTATAGTTGACTGTTCCTCCCTCCCTATGTAAAAACAAAACACACCAAAACCAAATACAAAAGCAAACAAACAAACAAACAAGAATTTTTAAAAAGTCTTTTTAAAAAACTGCAGCTTATTTGTTCAATTTGTGGGTCAATTAACTTCAGGTTGTTTTTTTTTTTTTAAGGATACTTGGACTTTTAATTTTTATTATTTTATTTTTTTTATTTAGACTGCATTTTTTTTAATTTACTTATTGATTCATTGAACACAAATGGAG